>JADLZK010012171.1:0-95637 GCA_015847255.1 Hyparrhenia diplandra | reverse complement strand
CTTCTTCTTTAGTCATTTACAGATTGAGAGTTTTATTGTTCATTATGCAATGAACTTCAGCTAGCTTTGAGAAAGTATGACTCACAAACATATAATTGGCCAGCGTATTTACTTGTTGAGACATGTGGCTTTTCAGGGAAGTGTAGAAAACATGGTGAGGAAGTTGACCCAGAATCCCACAATCACCGCCTGCTGTTGGGAGATTGATCATAAACCAAAGAAGCAATCCTTGTGTGTTCAGCGTTCCAGAAGCACTCCGCAGTGGACGATGCTAGAATGCTTGAATTAATAATATATCAATCCCCCAAAGGTGCTTGATGCTACAACTCAGTTAATGTCGAGTCCCCAGGCTTGCTGTTGCTAGAACTCCATTGAATTACACTTGAGTATTGGCGCTACGCCTCCAGTTCATGTTAGTCCCAAAAGGTACAGACGCTGGGGCTCTGGTTAATGTCAATCCCCAGGCGTGCTGTTGCTGCATAACTAACTTCATTTAATTACACTTTTGAAAGGTGTTGGCGCTATGACTCCAGTTCATGTTAGTCCACAAGGTGCTGCACTACGACTCCAGTTAATGTCAATCCCCAGGCTGCTGTTGCTACAGCTCCTATTTAATAACACTTGAAGGTGCGCACGCTATGACTCCAGTTCATGTTAGTCCAGAAGGTGCAGGCACTACAGGCAGCAGTTAAAAGTTAGTCCCCAATGGCCTAGATCTAATGATGGACAGCCAATCTTGCAAGTGTACAGCAGGGAAGTGCAAAATAATAATGAGAATGGGGCAACGAAGACTACTATGTTTGTCCTATACCCGCGGTAATGTGCTGTGGTAACTATTTCTCTTGAAATGTTTTAGTGGTTAAATTATTATGTAACTATGATCGTGGTATGCTGTTCTTTTTATCACTAGGTCGTTAGCTCCTGAGATCATACTATCATACTGTTTCTTCTTTTGTTTGCTCTTGTCCTAAGAGAAGTCAAATAAATAATGAGAAAATCATGAAATGATTCTCTCTTCCTGCTTTGAGAATTTGAAGAGAGGATAAGTTGCTAGCAGCCTAGCAATATATATATTTTCCATGAAGTTGCTCCTGCAATCCTACAGTTGCATAATGTAGCATTAACGTGCAGGGTGCGCATCTACCTGTTTAACCGTAGGTCCCCACCCAAACTCCACTCCAGACTTGGGCGCTAGTGAGTGTTCAGCGCGAAATCCCATACGCTCCACCACGGACGAACTGACTGAATCAATGACCGAGAGCAATGAAATTGGTCACAAATAGTTTGTTATCTATTTCTACGTGTTTTTAAAGGAAACTCCTCGCGTTTTCTCGCCAGTCAGGAATGCGTTACAACGCTATACTTTTATTTCCTGTTTATCAATACTGAATCCCGAGGACTTTTGCACCGTTAGTATAGCTCAAGTTAAATACACTATTGAAAAACTCCAGTGTCCTACACAAGTTTAGTCCAGTTTTTGTCCATGCGTAATGACATAGATGACAGCACCAAGAGCCATGGAAGAGTATTACTAAATTAGGGACATCTATCTCTGAAATAACTCGGATACACTGGCAGGTAGTCTTAAAATCATACATATGCTCTTTGATTTGTTTACTACTGTGTGCACATTCCCTCAAATTATTGTTTATGAAAGTGAAGAATTGTTAAAACCATTTCAAAAACCACAACTTGCATCTGAGATTTAAAAAGCTTGGCCAACCTAGGAGGAAAAAGATGACATTAGAAACAAGAAGAAATAAGCAGACACACTTGAGCCAAACAGGACTTGAACCTGGATGGTAGGAGTGTACACCCAGACTTCCCACCAACCTAGCTAGTCTGATCCCTGAGATACTGTTGGGACTTTTTTAGCTTTTCTATAGTCTAGAATAGTAACTTTGATGTTGGGATCACAATCCAATATTTTTGGAGTCTGGAAGCTACTTTTCAACTTTATGTTTCCAGCTACATGCAATTGATCGGCTGCATTACTGTTTATATTCTGCAGGGACAAGGTGCATGCAGTTTCAAGATGCCAGTAACAGCATGGGAAGCCCATGGAAACAATGCAGTTGGAGTAGGAGACACCAATGCGAATGGATCAGCCAATCCTGCTCAACCTAGTGACGATGAGTGGCAATTTGAAGTCATCAGACAATGAAATTGTGCTGACAGGTCAGGCAACGCCCGCGCCGTAGTCCAGCAGAAGTCACCAGGCACGCCGCAGCCAGCCGATTGCCATGGCAAAAACACCAGCGACATCGCCCATGACACCTTTTGGTAACAGCCCCATGAACGCACCCAGACGGCTGCTACATATGCGAGGAAGTAGGGCACTGGAGCAGATCCTGCCCAAACGAGATAGCTGTTTCCGTCTGCGGCAGGGTCGGTCACAGGCAGGCCAATTGTCCCCAGCCAAGAGGCGCTTAGAAGCATGTGGGTGAACTGATGATCTCATCTCATGCTTCTTTGGGCTATGTGCCTCATAAGCGATCAGGGCTTTTAGGAGCAGTGCTAATGTTCCTGCTTATAGTAACCTTAATCGGCTTTGGCATGGTAGCTAAGTATATAATGTAGAGACAATAATATATGTTGAGAGGTATGGTGGACAACTATGAAAAGGGTCTGTAATTGGGCCCATTATCTGCTTAGGTTAGTTAATTAACTTAATGTAGGTCGTAATATATGCATATATGCAGTAGCAGTAAGCACGTCTTTGATCCTCAATGTGGGAATTTGTTACATGTAGAAAATGGAAGGGCCTTCTGTATAGAGTAGCAGGAGGACAGGATAAAGTAGAGAGAAAACTTGAGTGAGCATAGCAGGAGGGACAGGGATAAAGTAGAGTAGAAAACTTGGAGCTCTGCCATTGGCTCTCTATCGTCAGCTCATGAATTGGGAATAAAAGGTATATATGAACTTGCTACGTACTTCGACGGTTTGAATTTTACTAATAGGAAAACGTGTTGATGTATCACACCCACACGTGAACAGTACCTTGATGGATACACACATGGCAATTCTTTCTTTCTTTACTGGCAATTCCATATTTTTCTTGTACTATTTCTTAAAAAATAAACCCAATCGTATATATATTTCAAAATTTCGAGTGTGCAATATTCCAAAAAAAAGACCCATATATTTTTGACAAAACCGTGGTTGTTTTAGAAACTATGATACATGTTGTATCTGAACACACCAGTACAGGATGTGGATATAATCCGAACTATAAAGCCTAACCCAGCCCCCAGCACCAGCCTTACGTCCCGTTTATGCTACCGGGACTGATATGGGGATCCAGTCCCGGTTCGTTCGAACTCGGTACTATATGATAGGCCAGGTGAGCCAGGTGCCACGTAGGGCACCATCTAATCCTGATTGGTATTACCTGATTGCTATAACCAAGAGGGATTGTATATGCTTTTTTCTCATATTTTTTCCTTACAATTTCTTTCCGCTGAATACGCCTAGGTATGCATCTATTAAAATTCAAACTGATTTAAAAAAAAAAAATTAGAGTTTATATATTACAATGACCATCCCCATTTATCAAATTCATACAAACTTTCATAATTTAAAACAAGTCATTACAATGAACAAGATGTTCAACTACTACTAGAAGTTCACAGACTTTTCTTCTACAATTAAGCTCCATGTGTAGGTCACCGATGGAAATCCACAGATATCCCAAATATAAAAGCAACGTTCCTGGTGCACCCAGCTAGCATCTCAGAAAAAACAAAGTTTTTTACCAGCGTATTATTATCCCATATTAATACCCAAAAATACTTTGTATCCAAGATTGAGATACTTAGGTTCGGTGTCAATGACGTTGGCAGCACATCCACATACCTCTTTCGACCCTGTTTGAGATGGATTAAGAATCTTTAGTTCTCATTATATTTTGGAGTAGGCGCTTTTACAGTTTGAAGTGCGGCTCCATACACACATAGTTTGAAGTGTGGCTCAAATGCAACGTCTAGTGCTGCAGATTTGGAGTGGGCAGCAATCTGAACCCTACTATAGTCATATAAAACATATGAATCATATCGCCACATGGATCTCTTCAGCACCACACTGAGAAGTGATTCCTAGATTAAGATGACTCAAAGGACAAACGCAAGGATTTTATGAAAACAAGAGCCCCTGAACCCACAAGAACTGAGAGAAATTATGCATTTATTCCGAAGCACACCATTCCTCCTCTTTAACTCTGGGAAGTGAACAGTTTTGTAATAAAAAAGGCCACAGTGTTAGACCTGTAATGCGTCCCCTTCACCACTACTAAAAACTTTTCCGTGATGGGCAATTTCGATAACCATAGCAAGCAAAGGGGCCACCACTAAGGCAAGGTCACGGTTAATCGACCGGTTGCAGGAGTGATCTGATGTGCCCACCACGTTAATCGACACAAAGGGCATGAAACACACAAGAAAGCCCATCGCAAAGAAATGCTTCAAAAACAAAGAAAAAAGAAAAAAAGCCCAAACGGGCTTGATCCGGGCCGCGATAGACTGATCCCGCCTATCTGATCCACGAAGCCCAAATTGTGGTGGAGGCCACATTACACAAGCCACGCATCAAGAAGCCGCTATCACTCCCCTCGGCTCGAAGCTGAGTCGCGGCCAGGCCACATCTGACTCCCTCACACACCCTGAGAGGGTCACGATGAGGGGGCAAAGCAAGGAAAAGAGAGGGGCTAAAGGGATTGGGGAGGCGAGGGGAGAGAAGGGTGGCCACGGGGGAAGAGGAGGGGGCAAAGGAAGTGGAGAGGGGGCGACGAGATTGGGGAGCCAGGAGGGAGAGGGGCACCAGATTGGGGAGGCAAAGGGAGCGGTTCCATACAAGGGGGACATCAGAGGGCATGGAGGACTTCAAAACCCAAGTGTGGTATTTATACGGAGAGATGCTATAAGATGGGTTGGTCCACTATTTTCTATGGCGGGCCTTTTAATGTTGCTTGGCGGGCTTATGAAAAATAAAAACACCCACCACGGCCACCATTATTCAGATTAACCGCGGAAGGGGCAAAAGAAGTGCCCGCCACGCAAGGTTAAGTTTTGGGCAAAGGTTCATCGTGGTTCGACAAAGCGACAAAGTTGGAGAAACCTCGGTGTCCTTTTCCCCTTGTCCATGCACGGCAACATACACCAATCAAAGGGGAACGTCATAGATCGATCGATCGAGAGCCGCACATCATGGTTTTTGGGTTTGAACCGTCTGCCGCGCGAAATTTCGCCAGCAAGCCATCCTCTGTCCGATCCACCAGGACAATTTTAGGCAGTCAACATACACCACGCAAGGACAAGTGAGGGAGGGCGCAGACGGATTAGTGGATGGACCACCAGCAGCCAGCTGAAGCCGTCAAAAACTGCCGTTTGCCGAGCAGTGGCCAAGTTGCAGCAGGCACCATGCAACTCGATCCTGTGTATGCTTTTTGACCAAGTACGTAGAGAAACTATTATTTTGAAATAGAACGCGGTTCAGATATTTTATACGTATATGATAGTAGTGTTTTTAGAACAATGGTATGGGGAAAGACGTTTGACCCATCCCATAAAAACTTCACTGTATGTATTTTGGTCCAAGGGATCGCGCAATCTGATTAGCACAATGTGCTTTTCTTGTCATACATTATATAGACTTGACCCTCTATTTTACATCCAGGGGTTGATATGAGGCAAGGAAGCAACCTGGTCATTCATCTCTTGAACTTAGTGGGGATAAATAGTAATGTAGCCTCCCAACTAAAGCTCCATGAATAGTAGAATATATATATATGAAGGGATCAGAGATCGAGCACAACTGAGTTTAAATATATATATTATTGGTGGCTGGCTTGCATTGGTTAAAAGAGAAAACGGGTGGAAGAAGGTGTCGAGTAGTTTCCTCCATTAAAATCTACAGCGAAGATAAGATATTTCACTTCACTAACAAAGCAGGCAATTTGGCATGCGTGACTAGTAAAAACTTACAGCAGAGAATATTTTGGACCTGCAGCGTTTGCTTAGAAAATGACTTGTTGATGACTTGCTGCCAGAGACCACTGCATGCATTTTTAGTCTATTTTCTTCCTACAAACTGACGATGCAGTTTATATCAAGATATATATCCACCAAACAAAAGAATTAGATTCCATCAGATTGAGTATTAGCCTGTGACTTCTGTTTTTTATGTGTTTTGGAAACTCAACACTTTCACTTCACTAGTAATTCAGCCTACAACATTACTAATGCACAAATAGTCTGCATATATAGGTACAATCAAGCAGAGCGACCGTAAATAAACTTCAACACAACATGCATGTATGACCAAGATCTATCCTTCGTCCAAATTGGCGGTTTCCTAGTAACACGGTTTGGTTGACACAATAAGAAAAACCTAGCAAACCCATTGACCAGTTGAGGAAACACAAGAAAAAGCAGGATTTATCCGAGATTACACAGAAACCAAGGGGGTTCAACGCATATTCACGCCCCACATCTTCTCCTTATCCTTATAAATAGGTCCAAGAACTAGTAGAATCAAGAAGAGGCCACCTCTCTGGGTTCTTCTGTATATAATCCCCCATCGGCTCAATTCCAAAGCTCTAGCAGGTATCTAGCCTATATAAATTGGGTCTAGCTGCTAGGCAGCACAGGCAGCAGATAGAAGGATTAGATTCCAGGAGAATTGGGTTCCTATCCGATTACACACATACACCAGCAAATTGGTGGTCATCAGTAGTCTACCTCCCCAAATCTCCCAAATCCGATTACACATACACCGGCCATTTGGGCGGCTTATCTTGCAGCAATATCTCCCAAATCTAGCTAGAGCCTCCATCCAATTGCATCAGAGCCAGTGGACTATGCAAAGGAGAGATTCTTTGCGTCAGTCATCAGTGGCATGCAGCTGGGAGAAGCTTGTGGCATCATCATCAGAAGGATACCATTCTGCAGCCTCTGGGTGTGATGAGGAGAGGTTGAATCGCTCTTGGATTTGTCTTCTTGAGGTGAGTTTACTACTAGCTAGTATATATGTTATTAACCTTGAGAGGTTGTTGTGCATAGGGTTGTGACTTGGACTTGTAGTTGTGTGCGTAGGTTCTTGTTCAGCTAACAAGGAGATTGTTCCTGTGGAGAAGAGAGAAGATGGCGCCTCCTGCATCATCGTCGCCGACGCCGGCGCCGACCACCATGGTTTGTGCGAGGCAGGGACGTCTTCGGCAGCGCTACGAAGGATGCTACCGCCTTGTCTCAGGGTACCACCTTCATTAAACATATCATGCTCTACAATTTGCATTTGGGTAGCAATTTGACAGGAAGATATAAATATATATAAATAAATCTCTCCAACAAGAGTCACATAAAATCACAACAGTTTAAGAACATGTAGATATATAGGCTTTCACTTGCTATACCGAAGGTGTAATTCTGAATCCAAAAATGAGTAGACGATGATGAACAATGAGTTCTCTTCCCTGTATGGAATGAAATTGTACGTATAGCAATTAGCAAGGAGTTCTCTTCCCTGTATGGAATGAAATTGTACGTCGTCCTGTTCCTAGCTTTCTAATCTTGTATTGTTCTTGGATTCATCCCTATACCAGATGCGTTCCTTACATCCTCAAGGACAAGGAGGATGCTGGGGAGAAAAGCTGCCAGCAGGGCGTGCTAGGCAGGCTGCAAGTGCTCATGATCTCGACGCCCAAGCGAAGCGATCTCATCTTCCCAAAGGTGAGACAGCAAGATCGATGGCCATACCATACACGCCCTTTAATCAATCATGCATATAAAGAATACGAACGATTGCTCAATTATGTATGAGATGCTGAATACAAGCTCTCATCAGATCAAGGGATTTGAAAAGCTCTTTTGTGAATATAACGTCGTCATGTGCGTTGGCTGGTGTGTTGTTTCGCTGCTGCAGGGTGGATGGGAGGACGACGAGAGCATCGACGAAGCTGCGTGCAGGGGAGGCCTTCGAGGAAGCAGGCGTCAAGGGCATTATCAGCGTGAGTGCCTTGACCTACTCCATCTTGACGTGGCAATGTTTCCCGGTTTATTTATTAATATATAAGTATATCACTAGAGCATAATCTATATTCTATCTATGATGCTTGCATCATGCATGATATAATATATATATAGGGAATCTGTTGGCTCTAGTGCCGTGGCATGTTTGGATTTTTGTTGTTGCCTTTCTAGAGAATCAGATTAGATATGCATGGTTATGGTAGGTTAGATGTTTCCCAGTCATTTTCATGCCTATAGAACGGTCAATTTTAAGTGGCTAGCGCCTAAATTAAAGTGCCTCAGGCTTAGTGTTCTACTTCCCTCCGGATGGTATTAGAAGTCGCTTTTTGACAAGGTTTGATCAAAACATCGGAATATAAATCATCAATAACTTTTAAGTTGTTGAGTTTGTAAATGTAAAATTATATGAGTAGATTTGTCTTAAAAAATACTTTGATAAAAGTATACATATATCACATATGCATAAATATTTTTATAATAATAAGAGGTCAAAGTTGTGTTTTGGAGACAGTAAGTCATTGTCCTAAACGACCTCTAATACCATCCCGAGGGAGTATCTATTAATAGCTCATAGGACATAGATTTGCTAGCTACTACACCCCTATATACCTCTTTTTTATTAATAGTGTTTTGTAGCAAGGAAATTCTCTTTTTGGTGAAAACAAAAAATGCGATGCACGCTTCATCAACTATATATATATATTTATATATTTATAAGTGTGTAACATCTCAAAACATTGAAAAGAGATGCCCTGCTGCATGCACACGGCCAAAACTGTAGTTTTGTTTGCTACATCCAGTTGGAACAAATGCACCAATGGGCAATGCATGGTTAGGTGGCCAACAACCCTGGCCAACATATATGCTGCACGGCAACACCATCATGCTTAATCCGTGCTCATGAGTTTCATGCATGCTGACATGGGGATAATCAGCATTATTGCAAAGCAGTACTTCACATGTACTTCAGAGAATGAGAGATATAACTACTAATAAATGAAAGCATGCATGGGAGAATCAATAGATTGATTTTTATTTTTTTGGGTAAAAACAAGTACAGACATCTGTTCCTCACTTCCTCGATCGATTCCTTGCCAATAAGCAGCATTGTTCTTACTTTTGAGTATTTTAATGACTGAAAATCATGGGATGGATGGATTGTCAGTACATAAAAAAAAAAAAAATCTAACATCTGAATAATATGGCTTTCATTCAGGCGATGCCACTGGGAGAATGGATCTTCAAGAGCAAGAGCAAACAGAACAGCTGCGGTCTGCAAGGGGCTTGCAAGGGTTTCATGTTCGACTACAAGTTACAGAGCTGCTGGAAATATGGCCTGAGCAGGTCACCCACGGCAGGAGATGGGTGAGCATCCATGTAATTCCGACAGCAGCAGCTTGCAGTAGCACGCAGCTCGGCCATTTCGCCGGTTTTGATTTCATTTTCAGTGCAGCAGCAGCTCATGCAGTTCTTGCACATATATACGTGTTCAGGTACCCGTAGAGGAGGCGTACGGTCTCTGCCGGTACGACTGGATGCGGGAAGCTCTGGACAAGCTCAAAAGAGCAGCTGCTGTTCGAGCGCAACGAATTCAGGCCTCTGCCATCGCCAGAGCTGGTGGGCTCGTCGAGCCTGTACATGGTGATGCCGGCTGCCGCCGAAGGGGCAGTAGCACTGTGCTGATGCTGAAGCTCATCTCACGCCAATGCCAGTGGCCGGCGGCGTTGCTCGTCCGTCTCAAGTTCCAGGGGGCAAATGCTTCAGATGTCGTTGATGGTTCAGTGTTTCAGGCTTCAAATCTCACCTGCACAAAGAGTTGCGGTGTCAGAACCTTGCGGAATCACCAGAGCACATTCTAGTATTTATTTAATTAATAACCTTTTCCATGCTGCTGAGAACTAATTGGAAGAAACAGGCTAACAAATTTAAAGTTCTATTTATGAAATCTCTTATCCTTAAATGAATGAAAAAACAATTTTGAAACTGTACCATGTTGCTGAAACCTGTGAGAATTACTATGCGCTGTGTCCTGAGACCACAACTTAATGTAGTAAAAGAAAATTGATTGCTCTAAACCGTAGTGTTTGTAATAACTGGTGAAGAAGATTCGTCTGTCAAATCACGGTATTCCATGAACAAGTTGGAGGAATACAGAAGGAGCATTAGAGAAGGTAGCACAAGAGGAAATTTTAAAGCACATGAATCCAATGTAACACTATGCCACTATTCAGTGACAACTGACAAGTGGTATCAAACCGGAACACATCCAAAAACAAGAAATATGATCTGGTAGAGAAAAAATGCTGGTGCAAAACTAAAACATATGTAAAAAGAAACAAATGATATAAAACCAGCAGGATATACCCATCACCGATACATTCCAAAATTTTCGACAAGGACTTCATACTGAAAAATGGTAGCAAATATTTGGTGAGAGTTAAGGTCAATTAGCATTCTAATTTCTACTCGTACTCAGGAGTTACAACACACGGAATCGCTGTGATGAAGTTTTGAATCTCAAACGAATTAAATGATGAATCTCAAAAGCTAACTCTAAAACAAAATCTGCGGCTTTGATTATCAACCTATATTGCCCTTCTCCATTTGCTAGCAACAAGTCACTCTCACTTTTGAGTACTTTTTGTGCCTGACGATCACAATGCTGGCATCACTGACTTCTCGCCTTCTTGGAGACTAACACCCCATGACTGCAACCCAACACAACCAGAAATGGCTTTTATTTAGCTGGCACCATAGGAGAAATAGATCTTCAACAAGCAAGCAGGATTGGTGTGGCCTGAATGTGCTCGCAGGGCCTTCACATTTGCACCCCAGGTCACAGTCCTGCTGGAATCATGTCCTGAGCTCGTAAAGATGGGTAAGCATCTCATTCTGCAGCCACACCTAATGCCATCATGCAGATTAGTCGGCGCCAGCAGATCATTCAGTTGGTACTAGAAGGCAAGGTGGTTGCTCTCGGTCAATACAATCAGACTTGAGAAGCGCTGAACAGACTGAAGCACTGAACAGACTGAATGAGCAGCTGCTGTTTAAGAATTGACTCCTGCCATCATAGGAGTTGCTGGACTCTAATGTACATGCCAATAGATGAAGGAGCATTGCTGATCACCTGAACTTCCAGGAGCCAATATTTTATATGATGATAATGTTTCAGGTTTTCCTTATCTCACCTGAAGAAAGAGATGTGATGTCAGAATGTTTGGAATAACCAGATGAACATCTATTGAACGACTGGTTCATATCCATTCAGTGTTGCTGAGAACTGAATGAAAGAAGGATTGATTGATGCAGAAAACCAATCATCCTGGTCGTCACGCTGTGCAAGCCAAAAAAAATAGTAGAACAATATAAAGCAGTAAATGTTGATTAACCAGCAATGAAATCAACAGTACCATTACAAAAGCAATGAAGTCAACATGAGACATACATGAAGGATAAGCCACATATGTCAAATCATTTGCAAAGTACTGAATATGAAATCATCAGTCTGATGGAGAAGCTGGAAATATAGACAGTACAAAAGTAGCAGAAACAGAAAGTAATTAAAAATTAGAATAAAAAGGATCCAAATAGTTTAGAGTTGGCATACTTATACCTGTGAAGAATATGAGCCTAGTCAGGAAAGCAATGTGGGGTTGCCAATGCTAGTAAAAATATGAAAGATATATGAATTAAGTACAGTAGTAATAAAAACCAAATATAACCCAGATGAATGCCTCCCAACAACCAGCCAACTAGGATAAGGATTTATTATGTCAACGCACTGAAAACTAAAGATTCATTAGCATTCTACACAACAGATGTTACAGTGTAGTATGTTCCAATCAGCAGGAAATGATGATACAACCTCAAAGCTAACTTGAAACAGTTTGCTGCCTATAAACCGCTACTTCTCACTAACACATACATCTGCAGTTAAATCACTCCAGTTAACCCACTTATTCAGAAGAATAGACTGGTATGGAGCATGGAGCTGTGAGGTATATACGAGAGGTCGCCATTGATATTTGATCAAGTATCTGGCTTTCTCTTCTTTGGAAATGGGGCTAAATGCAGCTGAAGGATCCAAGGAGGTCGAACCACCATTTGGCTGGCCCAGACTAGCAGCTACCACTGAGTCACTCACCATGTCGAAGTTTAATCGACTGTTTACTCTCCGCCGCTACTGGTAAATGTAGCTGAAGGATCCAAGGAGATCGAACCACCATTTGGCTGGCCCAGACTAGCAGCTACCACTGAGTCACTCACCATGTCGGCTTAATCGACTGTTTACTCTCCGCCGCTACTGGTAAATGCAGCTGAAGGATCCAAGGAGATCGAACCACCATTTGGCTGGCCCAGACTAGCAGCTACCACTGAGTCACTCACCATGTCGAAGTTTAATCGACTGTTTACTCTCCGCCGCTACTGCAAAATTTAACATGAAATGGAGTGTATAAATTAGTGTTGTAGACATGAACAAGTTGTACAAAAAGAAAGTGTCGTTTTGGGAGATTCATACTAATTTAGGCGGCTGTTTATAGCATCCAAATCTTTAGATGGGCTCTGATAAGCATGGGTGCCTTCACCAATGCATGCATAAAAACTCCTGGAACTTGGTGACAGAAGTAAATCCATCTGACAATTGGCACAGAGGAATGTGTTATTGGAAAAGGAACGCAGTAAAGAGTTAAGTGCTAATGATTTGACAGCATTACGGCGTGGACAATAAGGTGGAAGCAGTACCACCCACCCTCATAGCAGCATTGACTAGTCTTAAAATAACTTGCGATAAAATGAAATGTGACAACAAGCTGTATTTGAAAGCTATGCCAACCCTAAGGAACTTAGGTAATTTCCAGCTCAATTCTCAAGAATTATTCCCAGCATTTAATGAAATGTAAGGAGCAGCCTACAAAAATTATGGGTATTAATCACGATCCACTACTACGCTATGGCTCTTGTGAGACTTAACATCTAGCCTACACCACACTTGGGACTCAACGGCTTTGTGATTGATGCTATTGTTGACGACATTACTGTGTTGTAGAATTTTAAACATGCATATGTCATATATTAATCTGAAAGAGCAAATATGAAGAACAGAGTAAAGTGAAGAATGAGAAAAAAACCTTGGTTTGTCGCAGCGGAGACACATATACATTATGATTTGCTGAAACTTTCTTCGGGACAAATCCGGTAAATTTGGGAAAGGAGATGGCTTGGGTGATCCAGGAATTTGTCCTAAGCAAGAGTAATGACATCATAGACTCATAGGAAAAGAAATAGCAGTTCAAATTGAGAAAGTGGGTATAGCATATACCACTAGCAATCTTCTTGTCTTCTGGATGAGTATTAGATGACATTAAGGACACCAGGAAAGGCTTGGCTGCTGGAACAAACACCTCATTGTAAAAGCAATGATATCAACATAACGTGGTACTAGTACCTGTTGATAGGAAATAACTTTCAGATAAAGCAACAAGGAGCACCCTAAGAATGAAGAAAGAACTGTCAGAATAAAGGTGAAATATAGAAACCAAGGTACGCACATCATTACGACTCCTACTCCCAATATAGACACCTTGAAAAACTTCTGGTTTGCATTGTGCTTCTTTTTTGTAATTGTTAATTAACTCCTTGAATGAGAGTTCGAATCGATAAATCTGTTAGAGAAGGCATGGTCAGCCAGGGAGTAATGACAGCAAGCTCATTAAATAGTGTAAATGATACCTTTGCAACACCATAAAGACAGCAAAGGATAAGTTGATCGATGTGTCTAGTAAAAATAATGTAATCCGCTGATCAAGAATCTGGTTGAAGACATTATAGACACGCTCTGTCTGTTCCACACATTGAACTCTTTCACACAAGTTTCTTATTCTGACAGCAGCCAACTTCAGAATCTGAAGAAATTGCAGGTCAAAATCAAAACTTTAGGAAATAAGATAAATCATAGAAGTGAAGCTCTGATTATGAGAAGATCCGTACTTTGGAAAAAAAATATCTGAATTGTAACGTCAGCACATTTTTCATTCCCACCAACAGGATTACTGACAGTTGGACTGCAAAGTAGAAAAATGGTAAAAACAATATTTCTGCTTCACAACAGAAAAGTATAATGCATTACTAGCACAACTGAAACGGGTGACTATACCTTGCAAATGTGGACTGGAGTGGATGGCATTTTGCTTTCAAACTAGTCAACACCATGTGATTTTGCTTGGGTGGAGGTGTCTGCAAATTGTGCTCTATTACTGTGTTCCTAGATTCATTGCACGATCTCTTTTGGTGATCGGGGATCAGCGTTTAAGTCATCTGCAAGAAACATGTGATGAATAAAATAGAGAGGAGCCAGAAGCCTAGAAGGAACAAAGAGGATTACCAAATAGAATTACTTGTTTCAAAAAGATTGAAGTTTAAACTTTAAGGTTATTGAACCATCAAATTTTTAGATGGTACCCAATTGAAAAGGAACCATATTGTCATAAATTCCTTGTTCAAAAAAGTCAGTTCTATAAAGGAAAATAGATACTGGACCACAACTTGAGTTCATGTTACCTTCTGCACTAATAAATGACAGACCATAATTTTACACTAATACATTATACATTTATTAAGAATACATTGTACATTTGTACTGCTACAAACAAACAAATTCAGGGCGAAGTTTCATTGGTGCACAAGTTTCACATCATTAAGGTTGATTTCATCTTTTTACTGACCATAATTCTCAACCACATTACCCTTTCCAAAGTTTTTAAGGTGTTGCCTGGCGTGCCTGGGCGATTTCCCAAGAGAGGCGTCGAAGCTCGCCATGGCTTCCGTGTGTATGGCGTCGCCTCAGCCAGCAACGCTCGGACGGACACCGCACACACGGTAAAAGGCGCGCGCTCAGGAGGGAAAGGGCACACGTATGAGGAAAAGGAGTCGCGCGGTGAGGAAAAGTTTTTGGCGTCGTGCGCGGAGAAGGGGCGTGCAGGAGGAAAACACGCCACCCGCGGGTGAGAAGAGGCGCCAGAGGCAGAAAAAAGGCGCCGAGCACGCTGGAGGACCATACTTGGTCCCTGCTGTTCGCTAACTGAGAAATATAGGAAGAGAAAGAGAGGAGAGAAGGGAAGGGAAGAGAAAATTGCGGCTGGAGCACCTGAGCCACTCCCACCTCTTCCGCTCCCCCCTATTTGTGGCTGCAGCCTCACGGACCCCCACCGAGTTGTGTCTTTCACCTCAGCTCCGCCCCATCAGACTCCTTTGTCCTGCTGTGACTCGCATCTCTTCCTCTGCTCAGGGCGGCATGGCCATGCTGGAGTATTATACCGAAGCTTTTCGGGTGCCCTGTCCCTGTGGGGCCCGGCTCGGTGAAACGGTATTCATTTTATAGGATCTCTCATTCAGAAAAAGGTTGTTCCTTCTTTTTAAAGACTAATCACTTCTCCACCTAACGAGGATGGGGCACGAAAAAGAGAAGCAGGGAAGGGGAGGAGTAGGGGGACGCTGGATGCAGATGGAGACGGGACAGAGAGGCAGGGGCAGGTGAAATGGGGTTCCCCCTCCAGCAGCTCAGGATCCTTCACATCGGCCCACAAGTACCACTTCTCTCCCCTCCTCTGCTCTGCTGTTCATCGTGACTTCCACTGTTCTTCCTCTCCTTTTCTTCCACTGTTCAGAAGTCTGAACTATATTGCTTATACTTGCTTGGATCTTGACTTGGATATACTCCTTTGATGTGGTGCTGCTTGTGCCTGGATAGTTGGATAGGGTAAACTGCTCTGGGTAGTATGGGTGGTGGCTGCTTGTGCATAGGCTCTAAAATTGGCAGTAAAAAGGTACATATAAATTTATGTTTATCCTGCTTTAGTGTAGGTGAGTGTATGCTGCTTGTGCCTGGATAGTTGGATAGGGTAAACTGCTCTGGGTAGTATGGGTGGTGGCTGCTTGTGCATAGGCTCTAAAATTGGCAATAAAAGGTACATATAAATTTATGTTTATCCTGCTTTAGTGTAGGTGAGTGTATATGTATGGTGTTGCATCGCCACGTGACTAATTCGCCTAGGCATCTGTAAGGGGGTGGGTCGCCATGCCTCGCCTTACTGCCTTAAAAACCCTTTCAGCAATAAAGCTAATCTTAACCTTCAGGACACTGCTAATACTGAACCATTTCCAACCTTATGCTGTGACAATTATAGTTACTAACGCACTGAATATAATGACTGCTACCTATAGACTAATGTGAAACATCAAACTAAGGCTGAGTAGCAAATTACCTGGACCAGCAGACTGTTTTTTAGATGGTGTAGAAGGCAAGCCCTCAACATGAATATATTCTGCCTTGCCACTAAGTCATCAAGAGATGGCATTGGTTCAGCCAAAAGACTAAGCTTTCTTATTTCTGAAGCAACAGATGGCATGGAAACAATCAGTGAGTTATACAATGATGAACCTTTCTCCCATACCATGCTTTCCAAAAGCTGTTCTTCTAAGGAATTTAGGTGCCTCTTCAATTCTCTTGGGAGGGTCTCTTCATGTCTCACAACGCTCTCAATTATTTTGCTCAAATCAAATGCGGTTAGACCAGTACTCTCAAGAACAGCAGGAAACATCATCATGGCTGTCTTGTGTGTCGACAATACTAGCTCCGCTGAACATGCAATCAAACATCGGTGAAAACGCTCATTTGACAGCAATGGAGTTAGATTATTTACTTTGTTGTTTTGTAACTCAGCTCTGCAGATTGCCTCTAATAACCTATAGTACAACTTGGAAGCCTCCATTTTTCTGGCTTCTGTCCATGGAATATCAAAAAGCACTTGCACGCCTATTGGGTTGGTTGGAAGAATTGCTTCCAGAACTATGCTGACCCTTTCTGTAACAGCATTTGTCAAATCCCTGTCGCATGATGACAGCAACTGCTGAAGCTTAGATGAAGGCTTCTCGGCAATGAAGATATCACCTCACGAAGCCACTTAGCTGTCGCCATGGCAGAGGTTATTGGTGTCAATTGCTTAATCTTGACTGAACCAATCGGTGGTGGGTGATAAAGGAGAACTAGGAACAGTCAACATTTTCTTTATTGTCGCTGTGGGAGATGCCAATGTTTCAAAGCCATACTGCAAAAGAAAGAAAAGTAATCGATTGATACAATCAATAAAAACAAATTCAACCTACTGAAATTTATGAACCATTGTGGATACCTTTGAACGCCCTAAATTGGTGGAATCCCCAGATGAGCTCTCAGCAAACGGGATATAGTCATTATTGATCAAAATTAGTTCAAAATCATGCTTCGCGATCAAGGACATTAGAATTACATAGTTTCTCCATTTTTTCCAAATTTGACTGGAAATACTCCATATCAATGATACCTTTGAAATACATCAGGCCATCTGCAACAGAACATTGACATAACAATCAGCTAATTCATGTATGCGGCATAACCAAAACTAGGTTTGCATGCAGAAAAATGTGAGGAAGTGTTCCATGCCTGTGTCTATCTTATGCAAATTTTCTGCTTTGCACTCTGAAGCACTCAGTGCTTTCAGCACTGAAAACATCTTCTATTGCCTTGTGAAACTTGTCCATCATTTCTTTCAAACGTTCTTCAGAGGTATGATAATTATGACATAACGACGCAAATAAGATCCATGCCTTTCTCAGTTTGTTTGACTGAATTCAAGCACAAAAAATAAAACATAACTACAGGCCATAAGCTGAATGAATAATTTTTTATAAAAAAAAAATAGATTCAGAAGGAACAATTACTTAAGTGAGAAGAAGAGCCTTCTCGATCGTGAATCTCCTAAATTTAGCTGGCACATGAATAAAAAGTATGGCCTTCATTGCAGTAAGCAGTTTTGTCATCAATAAAAATACAAGTAGAAGCTCAGAACTAAAGGAATCAACATAGTTGAAAAATCCATAATGAAACAAAAGAAGGCAAAATAAGCAAACTGACCAATATAGCAACTAATCCATGTATGCAGGACACCAGGTCCTCTAACAATTCTGGTGATCTCGAATGAAGCGTTAAGAAGAGATCCCACCCAAAAACCATATACTCAGGAGTATTAGTCGATGATTCAGGCTCCTGCTCAGTAGTTACACCTGAGAACAGTTCATTATATGCTCTACGGTAGAACCTGGCATTCCACAAGAACGTTGGTAGTCATCATACCATATGAAATTATGAACCAATAGACCAACTAAACTGTGATGGATATATCACTATATCATTAGCTGTAATTACTAAACACACCAATAAAAATTATGAGCATCACATATCTACAAGAAAAAAATTACCAGCACTGTTGCTATTATTAAACTGAGCGGCAGGTGCGTAGGAACAATTACCTGCTTGCCTCTGCCAGTAGATTTGCCAAACTCTCCAATTGCTTCTCCTGATTCAAGCGAGTCCAGGTACCAATGCAGAAACAAAACCAAGTTAGTTCCTCCCTAACCCACAATCTCTACAGAGCAAAACAACAAACCAAAACCAACTGCAGGGGGCAGATCCGATAATTTTTGGCGGCAAAACCAAATTTGGTAGTCATGATACATGTACACGCAATTCGATCAGACCCGAGTACATCAAATAGCTTAAGTTAGGGTTTGGGTCCTCGCATCGCATTGGCAGGGAGGGAGAGCAAAGAAGGGGTGGGCATACCTGTTGGGTGTTGGTCGCTGGCGAAGGGTCCGCGAAGACATGGCAAAGGAGGCCCAACGAAAACCTGGGCACCTGGCGTAGGGTGGCCGGCTCACGATCAGTGGCGGACCTAGGATTTAAAAATCAGGGTGATCCAAGTTAAAATTTTTCATATGCAATAAAACCATATAAAACTAAAGCGCCATATTAACCATTGATTTTTCTAGCTGGATAATGATCCTAGGCATAAAGATAATTTCAGGAACTGTTAATTGATAATTTCAGTCTGTACAAGATAACATGGTTCACTAAGTTTTATATTTACAATCAGCACTGATGAAGACGGTAACATGCACCTGGATCCTTGAATCAAAATGGCATAGGCTAAACGTTCCAGAATGCTGTATATTACACAACCAGAGATGAAGTAGCAGAGTGACAAGCTTTAATCAACCAGGCATCTTATTCATACACATCGAAGGGTTAATGTGATCAGGGAGAAGGCTAAGAATCACTCAATTCCACGCACCAATTTCACGTGTACATGATCCCTAAACACAAATTCAAAGCCCAATGTTCCAAACCCTAAGCATTAAGAGAGAATGGGGGATTTCAGATTCTGGAGAAGGCTCAGAGAACCAGAAGGACTCACCAGGTTCGCGGCGCTCGGGATTGGGCGGGCCGTTCAGCTGCGTCGCACGACCCAGAGCCTGCGGCGGGATGCGCGCGCGCCTTCGGCCACACGGGGCGGTGGTGCTGTGCCGGCGTGCCCGCGGGAGCGCCGCTCGGAGAGGCGGCGACTACGCGCGCTGGGGCGGGCGCCGGGCAGCGGCCGGCGGGGAGCCGCTCGGGCCTCGGGGTCGTCGGGGCTGGGGCTCGCAGTCGCGCGGTGGGGCGGGGCGCGGGGCTCGCAGTGGCAGTCGCCTGGGCGAGATCGAGATCGGGGGAGAGAGAGAGAGAGAGCCCAGGGTGAACGGGAGAAGTAAAACGGAGTTGCTCAACGGGCTTCTCAACGGTGCCGTGGGATGCGGACAGACGGAGTCAAACCAATAGTACCGTATCCTATCCTGATTTAACCGACCATATTTTCAGAGGTCCATTGACCAATTCCTTGTCCGACTAAACCAGCAATAGTACCGTTGTTTATTTTATATCTATCTATAATATCTGTATTTATTTATTTATATTGTATACTAAAATAATTTCCCTATATATATTAAGTATAAATATGTGAATTATATTGTTAATAAAATCAGAATAAAAAATATTGGAGTTGACTATTGTTAGTGAAATTTAGATCTCGCTTTGGTACGACTCAACTTCACCGTTAAACTTGTCTTTTTAATCGCTTCATTCATGAACAATTTTTTCGTGAGGTGGAGATGTGTTTAGAAAAATGGTCGGCAAAAACGGCTTTGTCGCATCGTCAAACCTTCCACGGACTATTTTTGGTTCGAAGTTTTCGCCGATGAGTTACGGCATGCGGTCGTCACTCGCTAGTTCAATTTTTAGGTCGCCATTAAAAGTTGTCTTTTTAACTACTTTATGAGCAGCTTTCTCTCGTGAGGTAGAGATGTGTTTAGAAAAAATGGTTGGCAAAACGGCTTTGCCGCATTAGGTCGAACCTTCCACGCACTATTTTTGGCTCGTGTTTCGCCGTATGAGTTGTGGCGTGCCGTCGTCACTCACTAGTTCAATTTTCATGTCACCATTAAAAGTTGTCTTTTTAACTGCTTCATGAGTAGCTTTTTCGGTGCGGTGGAGATGTGTTTAGAAAAAATGGTCGACAAAACGGCTCTGCCGCATCGCGTCGAACCTTCCACACACTATTTTTCGACTCGCGTTTGGTTCGCTATATGAGTTACGGCATGCCGTCATCACTCACTAGCTCATTTTTCACGCCAAAATGTGCCGCAAGATTTTTTCCCGACTTGGTGGTTTCATTCATTGGTCAATTAGGATTACAATATGAAGCTAGCACGTGACCTACATAGGTTGGGGCTAACGGCCACTCACCCAGCACCTAAAATTTGCTTAGCTAGTACATGAGCTACTCGGTTACAAGAATGACTAGTGAAAACCACAGAAAAACCCAAAAAATTGCCCAAGTTTCTCTAGTGATAGATGCAATCCGTGAACGTTGATTGCCACCCACTTTCCAAAGCTTCATAAACTCCTCGCTATCAATCTCAGAATAAGTCGTTGCACCCCCTTGGCCGGAGCTAGAGCAACACCATCCCGACAAGCCAGAGCTTCCATGTTCAATGCATCGAGGCCATGGGTACCCTCTCGCCTGTCCACCAACAAAGAGACCTGCATCATTTCTGAGAGCTACCCCGGACACACCTTGTCCTTGATCTGGGTAAAAGGCACCGTCTTTGTTACGTTTGAACCAGCCTGCTGGCGCATGCCAATGTTGCACAGTATTTCTCTTCACCGATTTCAATGGTTTGTTCATATTCCATAAGTCAAGGGTTGTATCAAGCGACCACCGAACCGTTGCGCTAACTGGCGTGTGAACATCGCCATGTCATCGTTGCTTCTGTTGCATCCAAAGTGAATACATGCTGATGATGAAAATGACCCGCTCCTTATCATTGCATGGTTTGTCCATCGGCAAGTCACCTGCTCAAGGAACCGAATGAAGACTTGGTAGCTTCACCCCCTGTAATTATATCATCACCTCTCACCAAAACATCTTTGCCGCAGTGCACTCAGCAAGTATGTGCTTGCTTGATTCTTTACCAGCACCACACAACTCACAAAAAGGTCATCGACTCGATATGTCTCCGATGTAAGATCTCCTTTGCTGGAAGGAATTCATGTGGAACTCGTCACCAGAAAACCTTTGACTTTTGGTGGTACCTGTAACTTCCATACCTTTTTCTAGGAATCATCGCTCGAGACACTCGCATATCCTTTACCATGCTTGTCAAGCTCCCCCACGCCCACCAATCCAAATTTTGTTGTCATATAGGAGTTTTGATGATGGCTCTTGCATCGATTGGTAGAAAAACCTCACACATGAGTACTTTATTCTAAACTCGCCATAGTCATGAGCTCAAACACCATAGTTAGTGCCTGGCCATCTCTAGGAGTTATCGGTTGAGCATCAAAATGTGCATCAAGTGTGGCAAACGAATTTTCCTGCTCGAGTTTTGGTGTCGCCACATGTTGGTTGCGGCATGAAGCCGCTGTGAACGCCCTAAACTATTCTAGATGTGACAAAAGGTTAAAAACAATGATATTGATGATGTCAAATGAGAAATGTGAACCAAATGCGTCTTAAATGTGACAAAGGTTGTAAAACCAATATTGTTGATGACAAAATGATATAAATATTAGATCTCTTACAATAATTCTCAAAAAGAAAGTCACTACAGTTCTATCCTAAGTCAAACACTTTTTCAGTTCAACTAAGATTACACAAAAAAAAATATTTTTACGATGCCAATTTTAGTAGTTACTTGTTTGACGTGATAACTATCAATTATTCTCTTTTTTCGTGGATCGGCCTTTCACCCATTTTTCATTAAAAGAAGGAAAATCAAATCCAAATACAAAGCAAATGCTGAGGGTGGACATCAAAGCAAAGAAGAAGAAAAACATACATCAACCTATCTACTCGATTCTAGCTACAGTGACTACATGGTAACATCCTGTTGCGACAAAACCGAGAGCACCGGGCGCTAGCGCCTTGAACCCTGCTTGAACTCAGTCTTTGGCCTCCTGTATTAGCTTCGCTACCAGCCGGCTCTCATCGATGCCGCTTCGTTCCTGAACACCCCGCTGCGCGCTCTTTCCGCACAACCCAAGATATCAGCGCAAGAAGGAATCTCATTTATTCTCTAGAAGTTGATCAAACCTGAAATAACTGAACCTATGACAAAAACTCAATTTTTCAAAACAGATTGAGTATATTATTTTTAGTAATAAATTACTAAAAGTGTACATGTAATGTAAGGTTCATGTCTTGGGCTGCAGCTGTGGCTGCACAAAACAAATAATAATAATAATAATATTAATAATGTTTACTGTACTGTAGCTGCTACTATGAAACAGCCCCGAAGCTGCAAAGAGAAATTGGTCGGCTGAATTTATTCCAAAGTTGCAAGTTAATTTCAGTTGAAAAATAGAACAGTTGCCACTGAACCACGGTGGAGGGTCCCACATGGTCAGGGTACCGTACGTACCGTTCCACTCCAATCCAACGGCCAGGCGCCCTCGCCGGCGCGGCGCCCCCCTACCGTGCCGATCCGATCGTCTTCTAGCCGCTTCGTGAAGCGGTGGAGGTGTCGGTCCACGCCGGCGCGTCCCCGTGCCGCCGCGTGTCCCGCCTTCGCGCCACGTCCGGTTGCCTCCAGCGCCACCTCGCCCCACGTCGGTTCCAGACGCTTCTTCCAGCTCCGGCATAAAAGCCGCCACCGCGAGCTCACTCTGCTTCACTCAACCACCACACAGTTCACAGACAAGCTTCCGATCCGCTGCAACTGCAACCTTTTCACTCGGATTCTTGCGCGCCGATTGAACCTGTCGTCGTCGTCCATGTCGTTCATGGCGTTCCGAGCCGCCGCGGGGCTCCGCGCGGCCGCGCTGCAGCGCTACGTCCGCCCCACCGCCACCGCTCCCGCCGCCAGCTTCTCCCGCTCCGCCGCCACGACAGCCACCACTTCCGCGGAGCACCACCACCACGCGGCCGGCGGCAACAATAGCAGTAAGCTCCCGCGCGGCGACTACGTGCCGGTGTACGTGGCGCTGGGCCTGATCGCGCTGTCGGTGACGCTAGGCCTGCACACGGCGCGGCAGCAGCTGGAGCGCGCGCCCAACGTGTGGGTGGACAAGAAGAAGCGGGAGACGGTGCCAGAGGTGGTGGCGCCGGAGGTCGCGCTGGAGGACGCCGAGCGCTTCGTGGACAAGTCGCTGTTCCGCAAGGTCGCGCACGTCCAGGACGACCGCAGCCTCGCCGCCGGCGTCGCCGACCCTGTCGCCGAGTACCCGTACGTGACGTCGACCGAATCTTGTTAGACTAGCAGTGAGTGAACAGTTATTGATGCCGGCCTTGTTGTGCGTGCAGGACGAAGAAGGCGGTGACGCTCAAGGACGTGGGCGTGGAGACGCCGGGGATCGAGCAGAGCAGGGAGGGCATCCTCGACAAGATCTTCAAGAAGAATCACGCTTGATTCAGAGGCAACGACGGGTGGATGCCTGGATTTGGATAATTTGCTTCGAGTTCCTTCCACTCGCTTGCTTCAGTGCTTCCTTTTCCACTAGGGTGTAATTAGTTTTGTGTCAAATCAGCTGTAGTAGTACTTTTTGAAAGCTGTAGTAGTACTTTTGAAAGGTCCATGTGTGTTCTGATGCGATGTACATAACCGAGAACACTCTTGTTCAGCGAAGTTCTTCACGTATGGAAATTAATAAGAAATTAAGTTTTACCCTGTTGGTTGTGATGATAATATGTGCTGGTCTATTTTCTGCTCGCTTTCCGACAAATTCTGAACATTGTAATTCGCTACCTCAGTTACAAATTGTTATTACAAAACTTTTTACTCCCTCCGTCTTAAAATAATTCATCATCTTGACCCTCCTCCGCCTCAAAATAATTCATCATCTTGACTACTTTAAGCTCTTTTTATTTAAATTATTTATATAATTTAGAAAAAATAAATTATTATTAAAATATTTTAAATAATAAAATAAGTCACATCAAATTGGATAATGTTTATATAAAAAAAATTTGAATAAGACGAAATGGTCAAACATGACATCTTAAAGTCATAATGAATTATTTATGAATTATTTTGAGACTTAAAGTCATGATAAATTATTTTTAAGACGGAGGGGAGTACTTTATTAGCTACTACTTCTTCCGTCTAACAAAAGAAACGTAATTCTTTTTACTTTTTAAAAATTAATTTGAGTATTTGTCTTATTTAAAATATTTGTAAATTTTAAAATAAATTAGTTATTATTAGAATATTTTTAATGATCTAATAAGTTATAATAAAAATCAATAATATTTATATAAATTATTTAAATAAGACTGGTCAAATTAGATTTTAAAAAAGTTTAAATTAATAATATTTATATACTCCCTCGCCTCACACTCACAAATAAACGTAATTTTTTGACTTCTACAAATCTTGTTCGCCTTATTTGAAAAAATTTAGTAAATACTATTTATTTTGTTATGGCTTATTTAGAGATATTTTCATAATGATTTATTTATTTTATTATTTGTATAAAAAATCTAAATAAAACGAATGGTCAAAAGGATTCATAGAAGTTAAATAATTATGTTATAGAAGTTAAATAATTATGTTTATTTGTAAGACATACAAATACGTACATTATTGAAATAAGACATTGAAATAAGACGAATGGTTAAATTAGATTTTTTAAAAATTATGTAATTTTGTTGGACGGAGGAAGTACTACTCATCTTTTTCAAAACATATGTGTAGATACATACTCTCTCCGTCTCAAAATAAATGTAATTCTTTAACTTTTGGAAACTATATTTGATCGTCGTCTTATTTAAATTTTTTATGTAAATTATAAAATAAATATTTTTTCTGTCTTACCAAAGAACGCAATTGTAAGCTGATGATTATGTAAATTATAAAATAAATACTTCATCCGTTGCATGAAAAAAGAACGCAATTGTAAGACTAAGCATGCTAAAATTACGTAAATACAATATGTAGAAATATATGGAATGCTATGTTATACGCTGCCGGTTATGAAGGAACTAGTACTCGAAAGTCCTAACTTGTGGGCAACTTGTTTTGGTAGTACATGTTGTCCTGGTCAAAGTGAGCACTTTTTTTGTGGGAGAAAATTTAAAATGTAGGATTGCATTTTTATGTGGAATGGAGGGAGTAAAATATTATTACAATATCTTTAATGATGTAATAAGTTATGATAAAAATGATATTATTTATAGAAAAAACGTTGAATAGGACGAGAGGTCAAACATAATTTCTATGAGTGAAAGAATTACATTTATTTTGGGCCTGTTTTTAAAATCGCTCATGAATTTTTATTAATAAAGAAAGTGAAAAAAACTTTTAATAGGATGATTTTTTTTCTTGCCAGTAGTAAAACAGAGAAAAGAAAAAACAGAAATGACTAGAAACGGTGTTTGGAACGCAGGAAATTGGAGCACAGGAATCACAAAACATGTAAATAATTAAAGGCCATTATTAGTGCTTAATAACAGTCCACTAGTTATTTATTTTGTTTGTCACTGTCTTACATGTGGGGCCATTGGTCCATGGACCCATACCATGTGAAAGTGGAACAAAAACAAAAGCAAATCCAGCAGCCTTCCCTGCTCTTTCTCATCCAATCGTTTTCTCGGTTTCTCTCCCGTACTGCTTATCTCTCCCTCCTCTCTAGAAGACCACAAGCACTGTCGGAGCTCGGAGGTGGCTGGGGTCGGAGTGCTTCCAGGCGACGGCGGTCGGGCTACAGCAGTGCAGTGAGGCACGGCCGTACCCAGGTCGCGAGCGGAGCTGCCTAACCAGGTGTGTGCAGCTTGCGCGCGAGCTGGGCGGTGGCTGCGAGGCGAGAGTGGTCTCGAGCGGCGCGAGATGGCCGGACGTGGGCGACGCGGCGGGCGACAGTGGCGCAGGCGCGCAGGACAACCCATCCCCCTCTACGCAAGCGCTCTGTCCCTCTCTAGCTCGCACGAGACGGTGAGAACCTCAGGCTTCCACCAAAACTTTAGCTCCGAGTGGATGTAAAAAGACCTCTATTTTGCTGAGCGAACGAAACCTTTCCGGAGGAACGGGAAACTCGAATCCTTTGTTCCAAACGCTCCATGACGTCAGCAAAACACAGGTTTACGATTCCTTTGAAATTCCTTTAGAATTCATCCAATCCAAACAGGCCCTTATTTTTGGACGAAGGAAGTACAAATTTAAAATCGTTCATGAAACTTTTTTATTAATAAAGTAAGTGACAACAACTTTTAGAAGCATATTCTTTTTTTTTTTCTTGCCAATTTTTTCATTAAGAGAAAAGGGTAGTTTTAAACCTTAAATAGCTGAGTCAACGAAGGTGGCAAGAGGAGTGGGGGGGGGGTGGGGTGGGGGGGGGGGCTAGCCTTCCATCGTAGTAAGATCATAAGAATTTTAATGTGGTCAATATTTGGTTTAAAAAGTTTTTTTTATAACAAAAAAATGTTTTAAATTAGCCAAGATGAAAACCTGCTAGGTGAGAAACATTGTCCCACGCTACATGATCAAGAGCTTCCCTAACAGGCGTAGGGAGATATGAGAAAAATTGTGGCATGTAAATATTACATTTAAATCCACATTATACCACAATCGAGCCCGATTAGCTAAAACATGAGCAGGTTGTATTAAGCTTTTGAGATCTTGAAGACTTTGTAGTTTCTTCCATGCCCCGTGGACAGGAGGGCACATTTTGAGTGTAGAACTTTGCATCCCATGATTAATGTTCATAGTATCCACTCCTTGTTGACATAAGAGACCAACCGTTAGTCAATCACAAAGAAAAAGATGCCTCCATAATATTCAACCTGCAAACAATTATAAAAGCAAAGAAAGGCAAGTGTTGTCTCTCATCACAATGAGAATATTTTAGGGAAATCTACAAATTATTGTGAGTAGTGAAACCTTTATGTAGACATTAAAGTTCTGTCAAGTCCTTTGCTGATAGGAAGATTCCAAGACCTGCATTCCTATTATGAACAACATTTATATCAGGAGCAAGGGAAGCGTCAGTATATATTCGAGGCCTCCAACATAGCCAGGTTATGAATCCTGGAAAAGGGGAGCTTGAGGGTGTAATATGTTGCTAGTCTCATAGTATTTGTCATATGATTGGTGTTATCAATAAGCAAAGGTTCACGAGGATTAGAAGGATTTGTAATATCCTGGCACTGAGTGTCTTGGGGGCCTGTTCATCAATTCCGCCACAATCATCGGGTTGCATAACAGTTTGGGTAACTCTAAAATCTCACATTAGCCATGATGAACCTCGCCAAACATCCAGATTGTTATTGAATCTTTTCATCATTCCTAGCCTTCCACAAGTACCAAAGGATATTAAAAATTTTAATGACATGGTCAAAGAGATTGTCTCTAGGGGTTATAATTATAGAAAGAATGTTTTTGGATGCCATCGTCTTCCTGCGGGAGACTTGAAGTATTAAATAAGGGTTAATGTTAACCAAAGTCAATTTTTAAGATTGCACAAAAAGAATAAGTGTGCATCATTTTCCACACTACCAAATTTTACAGCAAACCTGAGCTATGTTGTTTTTGTAGGTTCCAGTGTTGCTTTCCAAAGAGCTATTGCTCTTCTGATAAGTCTCCCCCGCAAAGGTTTTTAGGACAGGAGGGCACATTTTGGGCTTCCATATTCTATTCATGATTAACATAGTCTGGGGAGTTACACTCCTTGTTCCTTGAGCTGGTAGCTGTACCTGGGAAGCTGCATTTAAAAAGGAGAAGGCAGACCAATTATAAAACCAAAGGAGTACTAGTCTTGTCTCTCATCACAATGAACCAAGATTTTATCAAATCTACAAATTATTGTGAGGCATCAGTCAACCCGCCTAGCCACCCATCTATATCGAAGACTGGCTGTTTGGCTGGTGGTTTGATAAGCCGACCTATCCTATTTTGTTCTTAGATGCACGGCCCGATGAGACCGGAGCAAGCCACCTATTGAAGTTTCATGTCTTGGTTTTGCATGGCCGGACGAGACCGGAGCAAGCCACCCATTGAAGTTTCATGTCTTGGTTCATGTTGATTTTCAGTTCCATGTCTTGGTCCATATTGATATTTTGTCGAGCTGACTGCTTTCCTCGCCGCTTTTGGGCCAAAATTTGGGCCGACAAGGTTTAGGGTTTCGCTATTGTTGGTTCGATAGTGTCACCGTAGTCATGGTTTAAACTCGCGATGATAGGACGCTCATAACCTTTTCATTCATTCATATAAGCTCGAGAAACATAAATTTTATTAAAATTATATAGAGAGAGTTCAAAGAGATCTAGACTCTAAGCTGATAACTTTTTTATCTGAGATGGTTTTGGTTAGTTTAAATTTCTAAATTAAATTTGAAATGATAAATAATGATGAATGTAGACAAAGTCAATATCAAAATTGTAAACTGTAGTATTTGGCGAGATCTACAATTTTGTAATTAACAAATTTTACATTTGCGATTGAGAGGCGGTTTTTGTCACAAACCAGTGTTGCTCACTGCGCCCGCAGCCAAGATTCGTTCGGCAAATATCTCCCCGCCCGTGCAACCGCTCCACGCAAACCCCCCAACAGTTATCCGTTGCCTCCGCACTATCCACACAACCCCACCCTCGGCTTAAACCTCCTCTCCCCTTCCAAATGCGCCGGGCCTCCCCGTAGCCTCGGCGTCCCCGTGCCCTCCCTCAATGGCCGCGCCACCGCTCACGCCCCGC
Source organism: Hyparrhenia diplandra (assembly GCA_015847255.1). NCBI lineage: Eukaryota > Viridiplantae > Streptophyta > Magnoliopsida > Poales > Poaceae > Hyparrhenia > Hyparrhenia diplandra. Next base: position 66,524 of record JADLZK010012171.1, on the reverse strand, counting down.
CGTCGGCGTCTCCCCAGCCCCAGCCCTTCCTCCTCCCCTCCACCACCCGCCACCCCTGCTCCTCCGCGTCCGCCTCCGACCCCGGGGCCTCCGCCTCGCGAGGGGCTCCCGCCGCGCCCTCGGCCACGGCCACGGCGGCAGCCGCGGCGGCCTCCGTCGCCCCCGACGACATCTCGCAGCTCAACCACCGCCTCCGCGCCATCGCCCGCCGCCGCGAAGCCGCCTCCCTCGTCCTCCCAAGGCGGCGCCGCCTCCTCCTCCGCCTCCTCACCCGTCGTCGATCCGGCCCAGGCCGAGGCGTACCTGCGCATGATCCGCGACCAGCAGCGGCTCGGCCTGCTCCAGCTCCGCCGTGAGGAAGCCGAGGCCGAGGGCGAGGGCGACGAGGACGGCGTGGAGCGGGCGACGAGGAAGGGGGTCGCGGCGGGGAGCTCGCTGGGGCACCGGGTGGACCCGCGGGAGCTGGAGCCCGGCGAGTACGTCGTGCACAAGAAGGTCGGCGTCGGCAAGTTCGCCTGCATCAGCGCCGAGGACGGCGTTGACTACGTCTTCATTCAGTACGCCGACGGCATGGCCAAGCTCGCCGTCGACCAGGCCGCGCGCATGCTCTACAGATACAACCTGTATGGCCCCGCCTCCCCTCACTCCTCAGTCCTACTCCTCACCCACCCACCATCTCTGCATAGTATACACGGCTTCTGACCTTTGCAACCGTTCCAATTGGAAAAACGAAATTGCGCTCCTCAATTACTGTGCCCCAATTGGAGATCCTAATTGGCATTAGAAACCGAAATTTGAAGCTGTCACTTTCGTGATGGATGTGGATTTGCAATTTCGATTTGTGGCAATCAACACATCCACTTCAGCTTGATGCTATGTTTTGGTTTATTGTATGAGCCATTATTTTTTTTGAATTTTTGTATGAGCCATTATCGCCATCTCAACTGGAAATTAAAATTTCACGTTAACCATTTATTCAGATTGATCTCTTTTGCATAGGCCTCACGAGAAGACGAGGCCACGGAATTTGAGCAAACTGAACGATCCTTCCACCTGGGAGAAGCGGAGGCTGAAAGGGAAGCTTGCTGTTCAGAAGATGGTTGTCAACCTCATGGAATTGTATTTGCAAAGGATGCGGCTCGGAAGACCTCCGTACCCAAAGCCTGCATCCATGGATGACTTTGCTGCTGAATTCCCTTATGAGCCTACTCCAGACCAATGCCAGGTCAACTTGAATCAACTACCATTGTTTTATCTTCTAAAAAGATGCTACTCACATTCCTCATGTTTTTGAAGATATATACAAATAGAAATATTGCAATTACCCTCTCATTGACATGGATGATACACAGACTTCCACCCTGATAACTACTGCAATGTGTGTATGTACTACTTTAGATATCTGAGCAAAAACCATCTCCTGCCTGGTGGATGCATAGACCAAGGGTGAAATGTATGGGAATTGTACATGATGTCTCTTCATGCCTGTGAATATGCAGTTAGATTGTTTCCTTAAAAGAAATATAACACACATCTATATGGGCTGGACTTAGAAGTCTTTCAATTCCCTTTATATTTGGTTTTCTTATCTGTGAAAGATTCATTTCGTGACTAGCTCAAAGATGATCCACTTTGTATGGCATAATCTATGACACGACTACTTCTTTGTTTGCTCTGTTAGTTCTTGTCAGAGTTTAGAGTCTCACTTGCTATATCCTAGAATTCTAATGTGTAGAGCTCTTCAGATGCGGTTCCATGTGGGATCCAGAAGAGATAGTACCAACTCATTCTGATCACTGTACTTCTAGTCTTCTACCCAGGCTTCTTCTATCCCAGCCCTATTAATTAACTTGAAAACCTGCCAGGTAGATAAAAAAAAAAACGAATTCTGTTGCATGTACACACAGTACAAAACATTATATGGTCCACAGTACTAGACATTGTAAATAAACTTGAATTCTGGCTGAAATGGTGCTCATTCTAATGACAGGCCTTTATAGATGTTGAGAAAGATCTGACAGAAAGGGAAACACCAATGGATAGATTAATCTGTGGAGATGTGGGCTTTGGCAAAACAGAAGTCGCAATGCGCGCTATATTCATTGTTGTGTCTGCAGGATTTCAAGCTATGGTTCTTGCTCCAACGATAATACTTGCCAAGCAACATTATGATGTAATGACTGAGCGTTTTGCCAACTATCCAGAGATAAAGGTCGCTATATTTAGTGGTGCTCAGGTATGCCGTGGCAGAAGTTAGTTTAGCTACAAATTTTCTCGAACACAGTTTAGCCCACAATGCAACACATTTCATATTTTCCCCTTTCTTTCAGAATAATCTATGTTTGTATTTAATTCTTGACCTTAAGAAATGTTGCACCCTGATCTCCTGATTATCAATAGTCTAGCATTTAGCGTGAAAAAAGTCATTATATATATGACTTGTCTCATTGCAAAGATATGTAATGGGTTGCATAGCTGTGGCAGTACTGTCTTGCAACTTAATGTTTTTAGTTGTCAGATTATTTTACAAACTTACTTTTGCAGAAGAAAATTTTAATCATCTTTCCTTTCTTTAGTAATTTTATAACTTTTGGAATGTATATAGAGTCGTGTTGATGTCAAGTGTGTTTCATCCTTGCTGACCCCCAGCTATCAAGAGTTATTATTACATATTGAAATTAATACTTAACATCTCAACTTTATCAATTGTATCTCTTCTTTTGCAGAGCAAAGAGGAGAAAGATGAGCTAATAACAAAGATTAGGAATGGAGATTTGCACATCATTGTTGGCACTCATGCTCTTCTTACGGAAAGGATGGTCTATAGCAATCTTGGTCTCCTGGTGGTGGATGAAGAACAGGTACGCCGTACCCCTGTGAATCTTGCTACATTTTCTTTTTTAGTCCTTGAAATTATTTGTCTTCTTTTGTTGTCATTTTTGTGTGTGTAATTGCTGTTCTAGTCTGGTGGTGTCATGGGTGAAGGGCAAGTGCCTAGACAAAAATAGATTTTTGAAAGCTAAATTATATATTATTTTTATGCATATATCTTCATATATTCTGTTTAAAATATTTCCAGAAGTTTGGTGTTCAACAAAAGGAGAAGATTGCCTCATACAAGTCTTCTATTGACGTTCTTACACTTTCTGCAACACCCATTCCACGTACTCTGTATCTGGCTTTGACTGGTTTCCGTGATGCAAGGTAAGGTGTGTTTACAGTAGCATGTTCTTGTACCTCGTCCATCTTGTTGAGATAAGATATTGTGTCATCTAGAATTTAAATATAGATGATTTATTGCACAATGTGATGTTAATCGCTACCACTACTTTAAGACCATTATTAGCTAATGATTATCACTAGACGGGTTTTTTGAACGGAAATACAGCTGGGGAGTCCCCCACTGTTAGAAATTATATTAATAGGAAAAAAAACTGTTACCACTAGGCATCAACACAAAATTCAGCTTCTTGGATATTACATGCTATCTGCTCTATTTAGTCTGTGCCACTCTGCTGGCATTGCTCACTGGAGTGACATCCATCTGGTGTTAATAACAACATAAAAATATAAAGGATCTGGCTTAATGATATTACTGTATTCTATTTGCACTTGTTCAAAATATGAGTAATAGCTAGCACTTTGACCTTATTGTTCAAAAATAAGAACCCCTACGATCTATGGATTTTCTTTTGTCATATTAGGTTCCATGGACGAATGGACTATTATAGCTTGCAAAAGATTAATAAACAGTTAATGCTACTGTGGTGAAGGTAGATTATATGTTTGACAAATTAGTGTTATCGTATAGTAGTTTTCATGCTTGCATGGTTCTCCAAATGTAAACACTTTAGTTGCATTCAACTTGTATACTTTATTTTCTGTTTTTCTTATTGAAGTGTGTTTCTACTTCCAGTTTGATGTCTACTCCTCCTCCTGAAAGAGTTGCTGTAAAGACATATGTGTCAGCATTTAGTAAAGAAAGGGCTCTATCAGCTATCAAGTTTGAACTGCAACGTGGTGGTCAGGTCTTTTTATGTTGTGCCTCGAATAAAAGGTCACAATTCTTTTACTTGATTTTTTCATGATAGATCCTCATGATGCACAAAGTATGTTTCTTAATAATTCAGTTTACATTTCTTTAAGTTTGCTGTAAACATTTGGATCTCCGATGACACATTTGGATCTTCGTTTACATTTCTAGATAAATTCACTGAGTTGTGTTGTATTTACTAGTTAGCCTGTTTACTAAATATCTCATTTGAATGGTTTGAACAGTATGAACCTAATGCTTGGTTCAGCCGTTTCAGCTGAATTGCTAGAAGTCTAGTCTTACAACTACACATATGATTCTCTATATGGTCCTTTTGGATAAACAATGCACTATTACATTTTAAAATACATGTGCATGTCTCATATTTAATTCATCATTCAACAGCAATAGACGATGTGTTGCAGTTTCTCAAGGATTCTCTGCCTGATGTACCAATTGCTGTTGCTTGCTCATGGAAAGGTAGGTTCACTAAGTTGTTCAAGAAGTTGGGCATCCATTTCACTGTGCTATTTTGTAACTCCTTAGTTCTTAGTAGACATTATCTATATTTGGATCTTGTGTTGTATTAAAAAACAAGATGGAATCGAGAATTTCCTACTATTTGATTTAACATATTCCACTGTGGGCACAGACCTGTGTCACTGCAGACCCATGGCCTGGTGACCTGGGTCTCCACCTGGGCTCCTCGCAGTTCGTGTCCATTAGATCCAGTTATTAAGTAGTTCACATATAAGGAGATAAATTCTGATTCATTGTTTAGTAGCTAATTAAATTGTACGGGTCTTCTGAAAAAATCTTGGGCCCACCATTTCCTGTGTGGTTGGTTATTGTTCAAACTAGTTAGAGTGGAGATTCTGTCTACTCCTATAGTTCATATCATTTAATGCTTGATTCATTTACTTCAGCATAACATGCCAACCTTTTTGAAGTCATTTTCTTAAATTATTAAACATTTCCTGTAAATGTGTTTATGTTCCAGTTGCATAGATGAATGAAGCATTAACCTCATTGAGTAACCTTATTTGTTCAAACTTATTTCCTACAGAAAATGTCAAAGAACATACAACTTGCTATGGAAGATTTTGCTAGCGGGAAAGTCAAAATTCTTGTCTGTACTCATATCATTGAAAGTGGAATAGATATTGGAAATGCCAATACAATGATTGTCCAGTTTGCTGAACTATATGGACTTGCCCAGCTGTATCAGGTAGCTTTTATTTCCTTGTATGTTTTTTTCTTTTTCTTGTTAGTAGAATTTTTTAACGCATATGATTAATTAATTCATTAATTGCTAAGTCATGTTCAGTTGACAAATATTCTAATAAAAATATAAGATGCATGTATCTGCACTCTAAATTTCAAGTTCATTGTTTTGCATTTGCTTCAGTTACGAGGAAGAGTAGGAAGATCGGGTAGAGAAGGCTTTGCATACCTTTTCTACACTGATAAGTCTTTGCTCTCAAGAGTGGCAACGGTGAGCTCTACAGTGCACCTTATAGTTTGCTATTGGTGGTATCCATTATTTTGTCTCATACCGTTTTTACTTTATGTGATGCTGAAAGCATATTTGGGGGTGTTGTACAAGATGTTGAAGTCCCAATATAGAATCTGACTTTTGATTATTCCAAGGTAGTTTGTGCTTGTTACTTGTATTTTACTAAGGCTGTTTCACAGTACAGGTGGTACTACCTGATTAGCTGTTTGGGCATGTTTGTGGGTGAGACCTGCTCTCACAATCGGTAGAATACTGCCATTTTTTCAACCCCTCCTGTAGTCACTTAGGCAAGATGTGGTGTCATTAAGATAGAGGCATGCTATTTAGTTGGTGAGAGCAGATGGGGATTGATCTATTGTTATTTCTAATTGAGAGATTGGATATAGAGTACATTTTATAGAGAGACTTAAAGCTAAGAAATAAACAGGCAACATACCGGGAGGGAACTATGTTTTTGGGACTCTACAAGGAGGAGGTTTATGGTTGACAGAATCATGCACAAATGAACTTCAAAAAAGAGTTCATGTATACCCAGCAGATTATAGACTTCTACATTTGTCATTTAACATTTTTGTCTACAGGATAGACTTGGAGCTATTGAGGAGCATTCAGAGCTTGGCCAAGGTTTCCATGTTGCAGAGAAGGATATGGGTATCAGGGGATTTGGAAGCTTGTTTGGTGATCAACAGTCTGGAGATGTTGCAAATGTTGGCATCGATCTATTCTTTGATATGCTTTTTGATAGCTTGTCAAAGGTATCTTCATTCGGACACATTTACTTATGATTTCTTCTCGTTTTGTTTTCTACTTAGTAATAATGGCATTGGTTATCTAATATTATGGTGACCCTTAAGCTATTATTAATTCTGCTGCATAAGAAATTTCTTTCTTATAAATAGTATTACTGATACAATATGGTGGTGCAAATGCACTTGTAATTGAGCTTTTTTGGGAGAGAGAAGGTACAAACATCTACCTGGTTACCAACTTCTGAAAGGCTCTTACCACATTGGTAACACTGAAGTCAGATATGGCTGAAGTCACTAATAACGCATCTAATCATCTGCTACACATTTGCAAAATTTCATCAGTACTGCTAACTGCTTCTTAGAATTGTGAGATGCATCTTACATGGCCGAGAAGATAATTCCTGTTCTGAACTACTAGCTTGTGTACAAGTCTCCTTATCATGTCCTCCCTTTTGCAAGATAGTCTATTCTTTGCTTGATTCAGCACGGGTCCACATTATTGTAGTAGTTAGAATCTTCAGATTACTCGAAGGATAGTTAAAGCAGTCTGGCTAGTTCTTCACATTACTGAAAGGATAGTTAAAAATATTTGTATTTTGCTATTTCAGTTTCCAACAGTACTACTATTTGGGATGTTTGCTTTTCTTAATAAAAGCAACCCATGATAATTAATTTCTTAGCTAAGTTCTAGCTACAAGTTCTGCATGACATGCTATTGCCCATGATAATTCTGATAGGATTACTCTTTCTGGTTGATCAGTTTTGCCTTGTTCCCATTCCGTATACAAAGATGTTCAGGTGAACCTGAAAATACTTCTCAATTTGAATTGCATAGCTTTCTTATTCAAGCATTAAATAATGACATTTTGTAATTTATACAAGCATTGTTTGAGTGAATCTTTTCTTGGGGCAGCTGGATATAAACATTTCTCCACGTCTCCCCTCTGAATACATAAGTTATCTGGAAAATCCTGTTGAGTTGCTCAATGAAGCGGCAAAAGCAGCAGAGAAAGACTTATGGACCTTGATACAGTTTACAGAAGACCTCCGTCGACGATACGGGAAGGAGCCCCGTGATATGGAGGTGATTCTTTATGCTATGATCAGGGCTCATGATGTCAGTTTAGTGGCTTATTTTGTTGTGTTATGTACTTTCTCTTTCAGTTACTACTGAAAAAGCTCTATGTAAGACGGATGGCTGCCGACCTTGGTATCAGCCGGATATATCCATCTGGCAAGATGATATTCATGAAAACAAATATGAACAAGAAGGTATTTAGGCTCATGACAGAATCAATGACTTCTGAAACACATCGGAATTCCCTATCATTTGCTGGAAATGAAATTAAGGTAAGGTTCCATGTGCCGAGTATGCAATTACCTGGAGCAGATGAAGCTGAGGAAAATCAGTCCTCGTAATGATTTTGAAATACTATAGGCAAAGCAGTTGTTTAGTTGTGATGGATGGGATTAAATTTGGGATCTTGTAGGTTTTATGCCCAAAATCCAATCAAACAATATTCTTAAAGTATTGTCTATTATGCATATAGCATAAATTAATGTGATCTTTAGTGTTGATGCACATCCCAGTGGCTAGTGGACAGTGGTTTAGCAGCATAATGCTCATCCTTCTATTAACCATAAACCATGTGCCTGGAACCATCCAACTGTTCCAGCATCCAAGTGATGATCATTTGACTGGCCTATAGTGAGTTGTGGTACTGGATAGTTTATTTTTATTCTTTTTGAACAAATAACTAGTTCTTTGTTTTACACAAAAGCTTGGTACATCTAAAGATCGGTGGGACAGGCTGCTGGGTTGTTGATCATTGTGTTGTCTCAAAGCACCAATTGAGCATTCATGCCATTATGGCCAGTTTTATTACTAAGGATACCTGGTTTTATTAATTATAATTTTCCTTGCTATCATGCATCTTGGCATCTACATAAGTTCCATTCATATGTGTATGTGAATTCACCTTTTCTGGCTTTTAACATTTTAAAATATTTTATCTCATCACCTTAATGAAATGACACACGTCTCTTTGCATTGTGGAAAAAAATATTTCCATATACGTGTTGCCCTTTTGACAATAGCACTCTTTTCTACAGGCTGAACTTCTCGTGAGTTTGCCAGACACCCTACTTCTTAATTGGCTTTTCCATTGCTTATCAGACTGCTATACTGTAATACCAGCCCTTGTGAAGTACTAGACTACTATAATATTATTATTATTTCATAAGAACTGAAGGCTCTTGCCGCCACCATGAAAGGGACAATGTATCCATACTTGAAGAGAATGGTCTATCCGAGAAAGCAGTCCTGGCTATTTGATTCATCTGCGATGGATGGCATTATGCTGGTATTGGCAGTCAGGCTCTGGCAGGCCAAAGCAAGCCCGTACACACTATTGATTTAGGAAAAGATCTGTCAAAATTGTCAGCATAACGAGCATACTTTAGTCCTATACATGAACTGGTATTCTCTTGAGCCCTAAGTTCCCATTTTTGCAGTTCTTAAATAAATCCTTCTCACATTATCTTCTTTTACATATGTTGCATTGTCCTGCCAATTTTTTTCAGGAGAATGCTCAACACAAAAGCCACATATTGCAGTTTTCTACATTGGCTAACAGCAATGGGATAATTGCCTGATGGATTAATCGCTAAATTCAGGTGCAATGCCAGTATTAAACATGAAATCAGGAAGACAACTAGTTCAGATATACCTGACAATAGATTATTCAAAATTCTTCTAGGATTGTTGACATGGACTATAGAAATATTGCTCGATAAAATGGTCGGTAGGGAACTAGGGATGGCATTAACATGCACCATTTGTTTGACAAAAAGCATTAGGAAGTTTGGACCAATTGGTCTGTGAGTTAATACAGTATTTATTGTAAATGACTATTCAAATAGACTGACAGACTGATAATGATCATGTTAGTTGACAAAATTTCACCGAACTAGAACTATTTTTATATAAATACACGCAGATCTATAGTTATTTTGACATGTATCACAAAACTTGAACTATTTTGGCACTTGGTACCACAGAACCCGTCCCCTAAATAGTTGGTACTTTTAGCAAGAAAATTAACAAGTGGCAAAGTAGTTCTATGGTACATGTCAATATTACTCATTGCACAGTAGTTATGTGAAACTTGATGTATTTGTTTTGTACAACTAAGAGTTGTGTGACAGTTTAAGATCTGTGCTTTAACATTTGAAGCTTACCTTACCGTAGTTTAGCCGAAGACAAAATAAAAAGTAATAATATCTCAGGAAAAGCACTCTCAGATGTTAGAAGAAACATCCTGTTTGGTAAGTTCATGATTATGTCAATTGAAAATAAATCTGAATATATAATGCGAAATCAAAACGTGGGGCCTCGGTTTTCATGTAACCAACACTTCTGTCCAAATGTACAAAATGTGGCAAATGGAATTCATTGCAAAGCATGCCTAAGGATCTGCTTGGATCAATGTCCTAAACTTTAATCACCAAATACAGTTCTGTCATAGGCCATTTAATAAACGGATAAATGAAAAGGTGAACTACTATTTGGTTCAGTCCAACTTAGTCCTTCACTTATATGTAATTGAAAACACAGGACCAGAACTTAAGTTGGCTAAACTTTTGACATAAATTTGAGTTGGGACTAATGACGATTCATGAAAACCTGGCAGGCTAATAAGTTCAAGCGAAGAGAGAAAATACTGTGCCATGGCAGGCTAATAAGTTCAAGCGAACAAGATGTGCTTTTGTGGAACTCAATTTATTTTAAGAATCATATTATATTTTAGAGTCCAATTGACGTGTTTTCATACTAGTATAGTGTCCGTGCTAAACGTTACGCTTTTTATTTCAGAGATGCACATAAAAACAACCAAACGGCGATATTTTTTTTCATGGTTTAATTCAAGTTTCACACAAATTGTATATGCCCATATATATAATCCGAAAACACTTATGCATAACAATTAACAAGACATAATAAAGTCATGTCTCACCTTAATAACCATCTAATTTACATTATGTCTAAGACCTTAAGTAGGCCCAACATTCATTCGCATGGCTCTTCATTGCACACCTCTTCAAAAATCTAAACATAGTTCCAACCAATGCAAGAATCAGCTACCAAGTGGATCTAACAAAACAGATTATACTTTCAAGTCATTCCAAAAGAATCAAACACCAAGTGTCCTTGTAATACCTAGCACCCAGACAATCTCAATAGCCAAATTCCTGCAAAAGTACAAATATAAAGGTATGGTCCTATTTAGATGAAACATATCCCAAAATAGTGAAGCCTGTGAGAGAAAAAAATGTTGACCTTCTAAAAATCAAAGTCGAGTGTCTGTGCTAATATCATGACTTCATTTTAGTGATGCACATGAAAACAATCAGACGACAATATTTTTCTCCATAGTTCAAGTTTCACACAATTGTATATGACCATGTATGTAATCCGAAACACAATAAAGTTATATCTTGCCTCAACCATATAAATTGCAATCTCCTCAAGACTTTAATGAGGTTTTGGAGTATATGACCATGTATATAATCTGGAACCAACGCATCATACTTTTTCTGTCTTGTGGTTGATGAGGATGGCAGCACCAAAGGCGTCGTGATCAATCTGCACCACTCTGTAACTATCCTACACAAGCCAGATTCATCTCATAAGGAAAATGAAGCTCATGAAGAAGAAAACAGGAGTAGAGTAACATAAGTAAAGAACCAAAGCAGCCGATACTCATGTTTACCACGTAAGGGATCAGATTGATTCTATGGAGTAAAATGAACAGTAGGAGTTCCTTCATTAAAGCTGGATCAGTGTCCCCAACAATTAAGACCAACAATTAAGACAGGTACAATCCTGCCATGTAGGTGTTACTGCCGTCAGCATGCGAACCCCATATGCTGGTCTGCAGTACACAATCATTTTTTCGAGCTTTGGAGTACACAATCATATGTAGGAAACATACATGGATATTTAACATATTGGCACAAGCATACTGAACAGGTATAGTATAACATGCACTTGAAGATATTGTTTCAGAACTAAATTTGATAAAAAAGAATGATAGTTCTGACTTTTAAATTAGAGCCTCAACTCATATACCAGTTGAAAGCACCCAAGCAATCTTAACAGGCAATTTCCTCCAAAAGCACAAAGATAAAGGTATGATCCTATTTAGATGGAACACATCCCAAAATAGCACAGCCTGCGAGAGAAAGTTGCTTATTCCTACCTTCTAAAAGCAATTTCTGAATAAACAATATGGTAGTTAGAAATCAGGTTTTTATAGATGGCCTACAGAGCATTTATACAATGAACTGAAAAACATGGATCAATGGTACAATTTGAGCCATACACATTACCTAACATAGTTTCTGATTGGGAAGTAACCTTGTATTTTCATCAGTTCCACAATATTTATCAATTCTGCACATATACCACAGTATGCCAAGGTTTTAAACCGGTGCATTTCTTTGCAATTGCTTCAGAATTATCCAACAGATTCAGCTTTAAAATATTTATCAATTCCTGCACATATACCACAGTATGTCAAATTTTAAACCAGCGCATCTCTTTTAAAAATTATTTACCTCTATACATAGTTAAAACCAAGTAGGGACTGTCTACATCCTTCAGGGCGTCATGATTTTAGAAAGTGTCACCCTTCTCAATCAATTTCAGACTGAATGAACTTAATCATGAGCATAACTGAATGAACAGGGAGGATTGAAGGAAGAGTCGTAACCTCATGTTCAAGAAGCCTAGGTCGTCCTGAAGGTCCTCATGGGGGAGTGGTTGTCGTGCTCGCCTTGACATCTGCAGCGGTGACCAATGCCTTGGCCCTGCAGCTGCCGCCCTTGATGCTCCCGTTCCTACGGCTGCCGTAACAGATCCCTTTGGCGTAGAGCGCGGGAGGAGGCGAGAGGTGGGCACAAGATGTGGAGACTTGCATGATTGTTTAATCACGTACCTGATTGAATTGCAATCGCCAAGACCGGTACCAACGCTTGTGTACCTGGATCGTCGCTCGTGTACCTGGATTGGAATGAATTGAAATGAGCAGTCGCCAAGACCTGGACCGTCGCTCGTGCACGTGATGCTCGTCAGCGTGCCGCCGCTGCGCTGGATTCCACTTCGGCGCCGCTCGTCCGTGTGCTCGGCAAGACCAGACCGCCGCTGATCCGCTTGTGCGCGTGGCCGTGTGGTGCTCATCCGCCGCTCCTGAAGACCGACGCCGCACAGGTCTAGAGTGGCGACCGGGACCGCGCCGTGCCCGACCCTTGCGCTCGACGGGAGCACTTGACGATGGAGATCCCGCCGTGGTTCGGCGCCGGCCTGCCCGCGCCGCTTGCCGTGCTGGACCTCACCTCCGCAATGGATTGCCGTTGATGGCGTCAGGCGGAATGCGTTGGGTGGGATCCATACGAGCAAAGAAAGGAAGGAAGGATAGCAGGAAAGGAAGGGATGGCTGAAAAGGAAAGGAGCGCGTCGGGAGGAATTGATCGCGAGGTAGGAGCGCATCGGGAGGTCGCCAGTGTTAGGGTAAGTAGCGCCCATACACTTAATCCCTGGGCGTCGGAGGGGTTTGAAATGATGAGAGAAAAATTAAAGAGTAATCCGGATCGCTCATTTGAATAATTTTGAACGCAGCCGAAGTTGGTGCATTAGTAGGGTAGATGATAGAGCTCAACGGTAGTATGGAGGAGGGTTCCCACAATGAGGTTGTTGTGTCCAGACATGCGAGAGACAACAAGGGCGCGGTGGTGGCCCTAATCACTCTTTCCATTTATTAGTGTCTCTCTATCTATTTCTTGAAACAACTCTCTTTCTATTTCCTATCCTTTGAATTTAATGTAGGTATGTCAAAGATTTAAAAGTGGTGGAACGTCAAATTTGAAGCCAGATAGTTTGATCCAGACATGCCATAAACGTTTTTGAATTTGTTGAATAGCTTTGTACTCCAGTGCAGCTTTGGCAGCAATACAATTGTGGATCCACTCTGGCAACCTGTAGGTGACAATTTGAGACCCGTTCATTCATGCCGACGTGTAACGTTCAAGTAGTGTGACAGTATGTGCTTCCGGAGAAAACCGGGTCCATGCCGGACGACCGAATACCGGCGGCAACCGGTGCCCCTCTCCACCCTCCTCGCGGGCACGGCTGGCCACGCTCTCGCCCTCCTCGCCCCCGCCGCATTTCTCGCCGCAACCGGTGCCGCATTTCTCGTTCCCTGCCCCCGCCCACCAAAAACTCCGGCAGCGACCGCTCCTCCTCCTCGGAACCCCCAACTGAGCGCAATGGCGGAGGCGCTGCTACTCGCGAGCCACCTCGCGCTCTCTCTCGCCCTCCTCGCCGCGTCCCTCTCGCACCTCCTCGTCGCCACCGTCACCCACCTCTCGCCGTCCTCCTCCCCCTCCACCACCACCACCACCACCGCCTGCTCCGCCACCCGCTCCTCCGCGTCCTCCCGCCGCTCCTCGCTCTCCCATTCGCCTTCCTCCCGCTCGCCTCCACGCCACTCCTCCCGCTGCTCCTCCTCCCTCCACTGCTCCCGCTCCTCCCGCTGCCCTTCCTCCCTCCCACCACCACCTCCCGCTCCTCCGCTTGCTCCTCCTCTCCCTTCCGCTCCTCCTGCTGGCCCGCGCGACCGACCTCCTCTCCGCCTCGTTCCCGTCCACGGACCTCCAGGGACACGCGCTCGCCGTCGCGCGCCTCCTCCTCCTCGCGGGCGTCGGGGGCCTCCCTCGCCTCGTCGCTCTCCGCCTCCGCGCCGAGAGGCACGACGGCGGCCGGTGTCCACTTCGTCGCCGAGGCGGGACTCGCCTTCGCGGGCGCCGTGGGCGGGCTCTGGGCGGCGCAGACCGGGCTCAGCCTCTACGTCGACGCGTGCGTGCCCGCGGGCTGCCACCGCCTCCTGGACGCCGGCGGGGGCGGGCCGCCCGCCACGCGGTGCGACGTCGAGCAGGCCAGGCTCAGGCCGTCGCCGTCATGGATCTCGCCCCGTCCGTGCACTGCGTCGTCGTCGCTGCCGTCGTCGCCGCGGTGCTCCTTGGGGTGGCCAGGTGGTTCGGGGTTGACAGCAGCAGCGCTGCTGCTGGTGGTGTAGGAGAAGGCATAATAATGGATCCTCCTATGATGCATTGCCCACAGTGGCGTCTGCTGGGGCAATGGCGGAGATGGAGCATTTGCAGGGGAAGGGTGTTGTTGGCAAGAGCGTGGCGCAGGAATGAAAATCGTATTGGATTAATTAGGTACATTTCGAATGACTCTAGCATATGTTAGAAATGTAAACCCCTGAAATGGGTGGGGATTTGGCCAGTCCAAATGGTGGCAGAATTTGTTCTGTGGAACACTGATCTTTAGTTGCAATGAGAGGGGGTACTAGTAGCTGCTGCTGCAGACAAATTGCATTGTTGATTGGCCGTTGGAGCCAAATCTATGGCTGGACCATTGTTGTAGGCCGCTGCACTGATCTTAATGCTTTGTTTATGCCCACAATTTGATATTTGGTAGTTCTGTCAACTTCAGGGGAATTTAATTTGCAATATTTTTTTGTTTATTACTTGATTCTTAGTTGTAGTTGTTCATTTCTAGCACTTGTAAAGCAGCATACATATGCCAAATCTCTATGCCCACACATATAGTGAGCTCTTGTGCTTTTTATACTGACTCTTACATTCACATAGTACCATTTAGGGATTTATTAGCTATATTTGTTCGCCTATGCTGCACTTGTCCTTGGAAAATTCAGTTTGTTTATTCTTTCGTGAAAAGACTTAAACATGTGGTACTTCGTTTTATAGAAGAGAGATATTGAGAGGAGCTGAAGGAATTGCATGGATGACCTCATGATGATGAGTTTTATAGAAGAGAGATATTGAGAGGAGCTGAAGGAATTGCATGGATGACCTCATGATGATGATAGTTCCATGATTCAGATGTTATATAAGTCTATGTGGTGTAACAAATGAACTATGGAACCAGAAATCGGAGAATGCAGAATCCCTTTGCAGTTTGCACCAAGAGATTATTTAGAATCAGAACCACAGGCTATAGGGACAACCTCTTCTAGGTTCTCATCTCATGATTTGTGAAATTTGATATCATTACTTCTCAATATTTTGATTAGAACGTGAAAAAGGGATTATACAACATACGAATTTGGAAAGGTTGACAAGAACCATACTCAGCTTTATTCTGATTCACTGAATCTTATTGAGACTACACCCAACTAGTACACCTGCAGTCTGCTAGTAGTAGGTTTGTAATGATGTTGCAATGTCAAACTCAAATGCTACTTCCTCCATCCCAAATTGTCAGCCATTTGACTTTTTTTTCGACGCCAAGTTTGACCACTTGTCTTATTCAAAAAATTTGTGCAAAATATCACTTCTTTTGTCGGTGGCTTGCTTTTATTAATAAAAGTTCTTCAAGAATAACTTAAAAATTCACTATATTTTGCAACCATTTTTTGAATAAGACGCAAAGTGGTCAAACTTGGAGTAAAAAAAGTCAAATGACTTACAATTTGGGATGGAGGAAGGACTAAATGACGACCAAATTCTTCCCTGGTGGAGTTAGCCAAATGATTTATTTTATTTTATTTGCTTTTAGATTTATCCTTGAAATTTGCAAATGAATTTTACTGTTTGTATCTTTATGCCTTTAATTTGGTTAAAAATCATTATATAACTGAATTAGATAGCCAAGAGTGGCAAACCTGTGTTGTTTCCTTCTGAAACTATTTTATGGTTCTGGCCAAGCTATTCTTCTTCTGCTCATTAAACAATAAAGCAAATCCAAGTAATGGTGTGTTTTCAACTTCCTCAGGTCACTGTGCTGCCAAATATTATTTGATAGCTGCAAGAATCTTCTATTGACTTACCACTGATATGCTGAGCAGCAAAAGATGTTCTCTAGAGATCCTGACATTGACAATTAACTACTTGTCGTACCAACTGTGATCTATATTTACGCCTTTGTGATTCTTTCGCTTAGTGCTTCTTTAGAGAAAAGTGATTTGGCTACTCCATAAACCAAAGGTCACTTAGGACATCTATATTCTATATCTCTGTCCAAAAGGTGATTCTTGTGAATTTTCATTTACTCTGTCTTTGGGTGAATACTGCTGGACAATGGTTGAACTTATGCAGATGCGACAACTAAATTGCTTGGTTCAGAACATCTTCAACTGTGTATGAATATCTGCTATGAGATTTCTCCTTGTGCTTGTATTCTTGTGTAGGGAGTGAGATTCATAAGACACTAAAGATAGTTCCTTGCACCAAACCATTTCATATGGCTATCCATGTATGCTACTTTGATTAGGGCAGCGCATTCACTCCTTCGCAATTCGATTATTTTATGGAAGTGCCTGCATGCTTTACGGGTAAAAATTGTGACTCATCTTCAAAGTGACTAGTGAACCTTGTGAAGTGGCTAAACTGTAACACTGCCCACTTATCAATAACTTCTGCTGGCATGTACTATTATTTTTCTTATGCATAGGTGTCAAGACTATGAATAAAGACTGGTGAACATCATATAAGCATGAAAGCGAGCATTTAGCTTTCTCTTGATACAAAGCTGGTTAATTTGTTGTAGCCTTGTGATACTAAGTGGTGAAGCATGAAAGATAGTGGTTAAATAGTAAATGGGAATCAAACATAACCATGGGCTGGACCAATTGATTGGCACAGTCAGATACCATTGGCCAAAAGCTGTCTTAAAAAAGATAGTTCCACTCGGTAAAGTATCTGGTCTCTTTCTAGGTGCCTAGGTGGTTCAGCCTCTTGCCTATCTTTAATCCAATAGCACCTTATTATTTTAATTATGCCTCAGTTGTTGCCTGTCTTGGTCATATTAGTTTAATAGTATGTGCCAACTGCATCATGCTTATATAGTAAGTTCTGAACACTATATAAATGTTCACCAAGTTCTTTCAATCCCTTGTGCCTACAACCCCAATGTTGTCTGAACTGTAAACCTAGAGCTAAGAGTGACAATGGCATGGCTCTCTTGGTCCCTCTCTCCCTTGAAGGCTCTCTCTAGTAAATCTGGTTGGCTTGAGAAAGCCTTCAGGAGGGGGGGATCCAAGTGAGCCACAGTGCCTGTGCCCAGCAGCCAAGATGTGTACTGTTTAGCCATTTGTGTATTTGATTAATTGTTTGTTCAATTGTTCCTATGATACTTGGTTAATCATGTGTTGTATTGATTGTTCAAAAATGAACTTAGCTTTTCTCAATCAACATCGATCAGCTGATGTATGAGAAATGGACAGCGGGCGAGTAATATATTCTTTACAAGGCAGTGGGTGGTACTGATCATCTATCTCACTTGTATCCAGGTAAGGAGAATAGGGGCAGGTTGCCATTTTTCTCTCGAAGCTCTCACAGTCTCAACGCAATGGAAGGGTGCACGACTGCACGTGCACAAGAAAAAGGTATGAGCATAATCATCACAATAAAGATCAAACAATTTCAAGAGGCTTTATTATTAGCATTAAGCCCGAGAAATTCCTTAAAAGAACATCTTGCAATGATATTGGCAACAAAAGTTTCCTTTTGTAGGAGCTGGATGAGTTTCACGTCTTTGATTACAGAAATGCATGAGATGTTATCCTGGTTTTCGGCTTCAAAACATTGCTAAGGAAAAATATTTTGAGTGTAATTCTTTTTAATGCTATTTTTCCTGAGAATTGTCTCTTCTGTTATCTGAGTCGTACAAAGCTAACATTTTCCTGCTCTTTCTAGTGTAGATCCATATGTTTTCTTTCAGTTGGCAGCCCTCATGTTAGGTTTTATCTATAGCGTACCCAACTTTGAAGCCGCCCTCATGTTAGGTTTTATCTATAGCGTACCCAACTTTGAAGCCGATGTTGTTCTTGTGTAATGCAGATGAAGGTTTACTGTTGTTGCGCATGCTCAACTTTCCTAACAGATGCATCCATTAGCAACACTTGATATGACTTTTATGGGTGCTCGCCAAACCGCCAGTTTATCGGTTGCGTCAATAATGAAATAGACCTTTTGTTAATTGAGCACAGTCAGATACCAACCACAGACGAAAGTCGATGCTACTTGTTGACTGGTAGTGAATCCAGTCGTTCTTTATTCCACAGTCGAAAGGCTTGATTTATTTGTTGTCAGTTGTCATTCTTGGTTAATTAGGGAGTGAATTGTCCATAGTTTGCCGCCCATCAACTTAGGTATTATGTGGTTTTCTTTTTTGTTGAAATGCGACTGAATTCTCCATATTTTTCACCAATTTAAGTTATATGGTTAGTGCATCTATGCAGGCTGCAGCTCACTGTGAGATCAAAGCAAATTGTCTCGAGCTAAGGCTTGATCAAGGCAATTAATGTAAATAAAAATATGGCAGGCGACTCTTGCGCCACGTTTGATGAGCTTCCTGTCTTACTGCCGGTTTATTATAGGATTTTAGTAGCTCAGTAATTTCCATCCAGATGAATACAATACAATGTTCTTAACTTATTCTTTGATGCATTTCATGGAGCACAAAATGGCACACCATGCGATGCAGAAATACAGTTCTTCATGTGCTTGCAGATTTCGTTTTTGACTCTGTGGTCCAGGATGAGCACAAGCTATATCGTAAACTAGGAAGCAGGAACACTTGGGGAATAAAATTAGTTCATTCTTGTAACATAAAAGACACATCATAAAGTGAGCAGCATATGTATGCAGTATGCTATCGTTGTGAACCTAGGACACACGCCTCATAACTCTTCTTAGGGTTAGGGCCTTGTTGATGTATTCATATCCTTCTCAATTCATGTTGATGCATTTAGGGTGAATAATCTTGGTTTAATTTCATATCCACTTCACTTCAAGATGACATATGAATTGAGACAGATACACGTATATCTAGACACTAAGACACGCCTTTTGCCTTGTTTGGAATCTGGATGCACTCGTTTTTTTAGATAAAGGAAAATATATTTCTGGCTTCAGTCATCCAAGATGCATCGCACCAACAAAATTACAATCAAAAAATGCTGTTACAAGTTAAACAAAGTCACCCGAAAACACCGGTGCACCTTAAAAAAAGAAGAAGAAAAAACGATAACCCGGCCCACCATTGGAGACTTCGGATCCCGCAACGGCAGATAAGGCCCCGTGGCGTGTCGCGATGAACCACCACCTTACCAAGGGATCTTCCACAAACGGCGTCTCCAACGAGAAAATGCCATCCAAGGACGCCATATCCGCCCACCCAACCGGTGTTGGTTTTCACCAGTAGAGATCCACTTGAAGAAAAGACGGCCTCCCAGCCGGAAAGTGGCGCCTCAGCGCCACCACCGCTGTAAATGAGACGGAGCAGCCAATGTCATGTCTCCCGGGCCATGCCGTTACGCCAAACACTAGCGGCGTGCACTATCACCGAAACTCGACCGAGTGAATGCCGACGCCCACCGCCATCCTTGCCGCCCCTTTCCCCAACTCCTCCACCTTGACGAACCGTGGAAGCCACATGGTCGGCCACCGTGGTTCTCGACCAACGCCAAGACGCCAATCACGCGATCCCCAATACGGCCAACCAATTTGCTTCTCCGTCATCACCTTCCAAAACACCATGGTCGACGTGATCTGCGACGCCCATCGCCCCGGGTCAACGGATCATCCCGCGACCGGGTTCTCCAACGCCCGACATGGGACGGCCGGGCGCCACCATGAGAAGAGGAAGGCCCGACGCCACCGCCGAACCACTCTTCGCCGCCCGCCCAACGCCCTTCGCTCCATCGCCATCGCCGCTGTCATCCGCATCACCTCCACACCATCGCCACCGCCGGAGGTCGCGCCACTGGCGCCCCGCCCTGCCTGGGCCGGCCGCTGTAGACGCCGGATCCGGCCGGAGGATCACCACCGCCGCTCGAACCCGCCGCCCGCCCTCGCCTCCGGGCCGCGTAGACGCCGGATCCGGCGGCGGATCCTCCCATTCCGACTCCACCCACGCAGCCATCCGCCGGCTTAACTCCATTGCCGAACACCGTTCCGCCCCACCACCCCCCCACGCCGAGATCGCGGCGCCGCCATGGTGAGACCCCCGCCACCATCCTTGTTTGCCACCCGGGCTTCCTCTACTCCCGGCGGCGAGGTGATCCAACGAGCCCTTAAAATTATTTTTAAGTAGCATCCACGGCTGGTGAACATTTCATGAAAATTAATTTTTATTTAATAAGAATTGAGACAGATACGAGCATATCTAGATCGGGGTTTCCTCGCTCTCTCGTAAGGATGTTACTTAATTTTATTTAATAAAGTATCCTTCTCGCAGAGAGAGAGAGGCAAAGCCTTAAGCCTTGTTTGGATGCACTCGTGTGCTCAATCCAAGAAGCCCTTAAGTGAATAGTGGAATGATTGAGGGTGTGTGTAGGAAACAATCGTGAATTCTAGGACCATGAAACGCTTGAATTTTCCACCCATTAGATGAACATCGTACGGCTTAGATTAATATGGGTGTGTTTCCTACAATCCTACTCCGTGATTACCAAAACTTTCAGACACATCAACTCATGTGCACATGTATGTATGTGCATAGGCCGCCTATATACAAGTATGTATAATAACACAACTGTATATACATGAAGAAGCCTTGATCTACATTATGTATACCATGCAGGAAGTAGAATGCTATGATACGAGCCATCCCATTTCCAAACACATACATATGGAGGACGAACGAAGAAGCTGAGGCTACTACTTACAAGTTACACGTACGTACGACATGACGCAAAAATCGAATTTCACGATCGAAACAGGGGCAGCCAGCCAGCATTTGCTTGGTCTTGTCGATCACACCGCCTCGAACTCCCTCCCTCGCGGCCGGCCGGCGGCGCTGCCGTACTGGTGCTTGTGCATCATGGTGGCCCCGAGCTCCGCCGTGACGGCGTCCGCTTCGTCCTCCACCTTCTTGCTGCTCTCCCTGCCGGGCCCGCCGAAGATGGAGTGCCGCGGCTGCTGCATGTGCGTGGTAGAGACCCGGTCGAGCGCGCCGCCGTGCCCGTGCCCGGGTCCGGCGTGGCTGCCGTAGATGTCGCCGAAGTCGGAGGACGCGACGCTGGTGCGCTTGGCGGAGTAGTTGAGGTCGAAGCTGGCCTTGGCCATGTCGAAGCTGAGGCTGGCCCTGGTGTAGAAGCTGATCCTCGACTCGGACGAGAGCGGGCCCAGGTAGTAGAGCGCGGCGGCGTCCGGGTCGGCGGGGGACACCTTGGCCCTGAAGTCGTTCCTCGACGGCGGGATCGGCGAGAGGCAGATCTCGGCGATGTTGCCGCCGGCGCCGCGGTTGAAGGGGTTGGCCTTGCGCTCGTACCGGTACCGGAAGTTCTCGTACGTGGTCTGGTTGGTGCACACGAGGTAGGAGTGGAACGCCGTGAGCCCGCCGACGAACCACGCCGTGACGAAGGTGTAGACGATGAGGCAGCCGGAGATGGGCGACTCGGCCACGGCGGCGCCGAAGCCGACGCCGGAGCGCCGCGAGATGAGCACCAGGTTCACCCAGCAGAAGGCGAAGACGTAGAGGCACAGGAAGGTGGTGGAGGCGATGAAGAGGTAGAAGAAGCGGTAGTTCCGGCGGCCGATGCACTGGCCGACCCAGGGGCAGTGGTGGTCGAAGCGCTCCACGCAGTTGTTGCACACGGAGCAGTGCGAGCAGCGCGCGGCGGACGGTAGAGCATGCACGTGTGGCAGTACTTGACCTTCACCACCACGCCGTTCACGTACACGTCGCGCGTCGGCGGCAGAGACCACGACGTCGTCGTCGCCGGCGAGGTGAAGGAGGTGCTGCTCGTGTCGTCGGGCTCCGGCGGACGCGCGTTTCGGGGGATGATGCCGGGGTCCCGACCCGACGTCAGCACCAGCACGATAACGTCGAATACGCCGACCACCATGGCCGTGGCCGGGACGGCGGGGCCGAGCGGCTTCCCGATGAGGTCGGCGAGGCGGAACGAGACGAAGGCGACGAAGAGCGCGAGCGGCGTCATGATGAGCGCCACCGTGAGCACGATGGAGCTCGCGTCCGGGCCGAAGATGAGCCGGCCGCCGCACAGGAATCTCTGCATGCCGACGACATCAGGATCGATCGGCCGCCATTGTTAATTACTAGCAACGATTAGATCGATCGCGGCAGCTTGAAAGGAACTAATTAATCGAGATCAATTAACGAACGACGTACGCACATTCTTCCCTCTCCAGACTTGGTAGACGCGGTGGGTGGCGACGGCGGCCGACGAGACGCTGGAGGTATCGGAGAGGTAGCTGCGGGGAGAGGGCTCTTGAACAGCGGCCTCCCCGACCCCTTCATCGTCGTCTCCGATTCCGGTGGTGGGCCGCCGCCGGTCCGGTCAACAACGCGCGCCGCCGCGTCGTCGTCGTCGTCGTCACCTCACCGCACCCGGCCGCGCATGCATGGACGGGCCGGCCCTGCAGCAGAGCGGCCGGAATGGGTGGGGAGGAGGGACGGGAAGCTCGTCTCCTCGTTTTCCCGTTTCGGACATGATTGTGCTATCCATAGGAGGGACAAGCTATAGCACGCGCTTCCTGGTTGTTGTTGGGGAATCGCCATGACTGCCTAAACATAGCACGCGCATCACACACCTGACGACGTACAGCTCCACAAGGACGATGACAGAATTTTGAAATGTTTTTCTCAAATTGTTTAATTATTAGGATTCATATTATAAAAGAGCATTGAACGTGTCGTATGAATTTGTTGAACGAAATTTGTAAGTATATTTGCATCTACAAATTAAATACATAAAGTATAAAAATATACTAAGTGTGATAGTTGTTGTATTCAACAAGTGAGAGAGAGAAAATAAAAGTGTTAAACCTGCTCTAAAATAATAGGTATAGAATAGAGTCACCCAAATGGACTCTGCACCGATTGCGGGGTTGGAAAAGTAAAGATGATGAACAGATGGACATGACAATGCGGCAAGGGGTCCTCTCCAAACTACCTCTAGTAGCAGTAAGATGGAGAATCTCTATGTATGCTGATGTGCAGCTTTTCATAAATCCAACCAAGAAGGATCTAGAAGCCACCACGACCATCCTTCATGAATTCAGCACAATGTCAGGCTTGCACATAAATCTACAAAAAAGCTCAATCCACCCAATTAGATGCCAAGATGTCGACCTTGATCATGTCTTGTTGGCCTCATTCGCAGAGACAAGAGAATCTTTCCCATAGTAGGTACTTGAGGTTGTAGCTACACACAAGATCACTAAAAGAAGGTCCACGTGCAACCACTCGTTGAGCCCATTGGCCATAGATTGTTGGGTTGGAAAGGAAAGATGATGAACAGAGTAGGCCGATTGATTTTCATCACCACGGTGCTCTCTTCAATGCCTACTTATCATCTCACAGTGTTCCCCGTTAGTAGTGTGGTCCGTGAAGAAGATTGACAAAATTAGAAGATCTTTCCTCTAGAAACGAGGAGAGCGCTAATGGAGAACACTATCTGGAACTAGACATCGATGTGATGCGTGCACGTAGCGATCGGAACTATCCTCCAGGAGTTTGTTGGCCTATGGATCGATATGCAGGAAGTGCAGTTACAGCCCAATGTGTAGGACACCATTACATGGAGATGGACGGTTGATGGAAACTACTCCACCCGCCGGGCGCATATGTTTCAGCCATGGCTCACACTAGAAATTCGGGCCAATTCATCTATAGAGCACATGCAGAAAAATAAGTGCAAAATTCACACTTGGATCCTCCCGCACAACAAAATCTTAACAACGGATAATCTACAAAAGAGAAAAATGGCCCCATCGTAATCATTATGTCTTGTGTAACGCCCCTTCATATACGAGGATACATTTATGCACCTTTGCAAAAGTCGTGGGATCGTGTTGACTTGGGAAAAATTATCCCACCGCAAGACTACTCGCCTCCTTGGCCAATGGTGGGAAATTGAGGACAACAAGATGCTAAGGCAAAGACCAGTAGGGCGCTTCAACGAAATTGTTATCTACATCATGTGGAACCCGTAGAAGGAGAGAAATATAAGGATCTTCAAAATGTGTTTCAAAGCACGTGCAACCACTCGTTGAGCCTATTGGCTAGAGATTGTTGGGTTGGAAAGGAAAGATGATGATCAGAGCAGGCCGATTGACTTTAGTCACCACAATGCTCTCTTCAATGCCTACTTATCGTCTTACAGGGTTCCCGATAGTAGTGTGGGCTAGGAAGAAGATTGACAAAATTAGAAGACCATTCCTTTGGAAAGGAGAGGAGAACGCTAATGGAGGACACTATCCGGTGAACTAACCGACGGCCCCGCACTCCCAAAGAGTTGGAGGGCATGGGAGTGCTTTGGACCTAGAGAGGTTTGGGAGAGCCCCCCGCCTCCTAAGGCTCCTCGCAAGGGTGGGGAGATGATCCAAAACCTTGGGTGGGAACGATGCACCGCGGCAAATCGACATGGATCGCTTACTTTTCAACGCCGACTACGATCACCATTGGCTTATGGCAACATGGCACGCCGCACCACAACCGGGTTAGAGGGAGAGGTGCCGATATTTGGCAATCCCTAACCTTTTTCAAATTGGTGCGCATGAAGAATGTGACCGCTTGCCAAATGTTGAACAATGGTAATTAGATCCGATCACTACGCACACGCATCACATCGACATTCACAGCCCAAGTTGTTGGCCTATCGATCAATTTGTAGGAGTGCGATTCGCACCAATGTGTAGGCTTGATGGAAACTACTTCACCCGCCGGGCGTATCTATTTTAGTTTTGTGAATCACACCAAAGAATTCGCATCAACTCATCTAGAGAGCGCAGCGTAAAAAATAAGTGCAAAATTCAACTTGATCCTACTACACAACAAAAATCTTAACAACGGATAATCTCCAAAGAGAAAATGGCCCCACCTAATGGCGGAGCTGGGGGTAGGCCATGGCCCCCTCAGAATACCCGTGTTTTACATCATTTTAAAATTCACTAAAAATTTGAACTTTTTATAATTACAATTAAAACTTGATTTATTTTCCGCTAAACCGAACCCCGCCAAAACTCGCATTCAAACTCTCACCATATAGACAAATAGGAAATCTTGTTTGTTGCTTGGTGAACTTTATGGTGACCGAATTTGATGCAAGGTGAGATCTAGATTTTATTTATGGGAGTATAATGTTGCATGAGAATGAATTACAAAATTTCTCCGGGAATAAATACCGAAAACCGTGTACCAAATATGAATTAAATATTTTTATGAGCGCAAGAAATAATATCGACAAAAAAGAGTCCGAGAAATATAAAGGTGCTTGTATAAATATTTATAGTATATACACTACACATGAAATAATAAGAAAGGGAAGAAAATGTGTGTACACATATACATATTTAATTGTATGAGTACCTTGAATAAATATTCTCATAAATAAAAGTTTAGGAGAATATAAGTTCAAGATCTTATGCAAGTAAATATAATAAAGATATATATGTATTTACACACATAAAAAGAAATGGGAGAAAGGATAAAGGAAAAGAGAGAAAGAAAATAGAAAAGAGAAGGGAATAACTAGGCTCGGGCTCACTTCTTCCCCCTCCCTCTTTTCGCCCAAATACCGCTTCCCCCTCCTCCCTTTCCTCTTCTATAGCACCAAAGAAGCCGCCCAAATCCGACAAGCCCAAAGAAAGCCAGCCCACCACCGAGCCCGCCCCTCATGACCGTCGCTATCTCGGGGACTCCACCGGCCCGGCCGTCGCTCTTTCTACCTCCCGCACGAGCGACGACCGCGGCACGCAGTGGAGGGCCCGTGCTTTGAGCAAGGCTGGCAGAGGGACCGGCCGCATGTGGAAGGCACGAAGCCCTCGGCCAAGCACCACGCCGAGACGAGCGCCTCACCCTCGCCTGGCGAATGCCGTGATAGCACCGTCACATCGTCAGATCGGGCCGATCAGGTCGATGTGGATTCGCGACGGCGAGTTCTCGCAAGGCCGATGAGCGCGACGCTGATGTCGGAGGATACAACCAGCCCCCAGTCCGGGCGATCGACC
Source organism: Hyparrhenia diplandra (assembly GCA_015847255.1). Classification (NCBI taxonomy): domain Eukaryota; kingdom Viridiplantae; phylum Streptophyta; class Magnoliopsida; order Poales; family Poaceae; genus Hyparrhenia; species Hyparrhenia diplandra. Next base: position 40,162 of record JADLZK010012171.1, on the reverse strand, counting down.
GCGACAGAAGGCCGCTCAACGCCGCGACAAATACATGGGTCGAAAGAAGAAAGTCGCCACTACGGACGGCAATCGACGGCGGAAGTTGACACGACCGACGATGCACCACCGTCAGAGACGAGGAGCACGAGGGCGCAAGCGCCGCAACACCGATCCAAATGGAGGTCGACGGCCGAAGAGCGCGCCGGAAAATATCCGAGCTCGGAGGAAAACTTCCCCGGCTGAGGATCCCGGCGCCGCCTATAAATAGTCCTCACCACCGAGCAATCCGACGCCCTCACTCCCAAGTTCGCTACCGTCAGAACACGCGGTGCCCACCCTTACTCTCCCCTCTCTTCCTTCCTACCGTCGCTGAACCGCGACTTTCCCCTGTAATCCAGCTCGCGCCACCGGGCGAGGAAACCAGCAGCAAGGCTGCCCGGCAACGGAAGGCAGGTCCAGCTAGTTTGACAGTTAGTGATGGTCCTAGTGCATACTCGATTCCCTCCCTTATTCTATCCTTCCCCTACCAACGCTCAGCGCCGGAGCCGGGCCGCCAGCCACTGCGACGCCGGCCGTGGAGATCCACCCCACCACCGCCCCATCCCGCCAATCGATGCGTGGGAGGAGGAGCGATGAGATGAAGGGCCCACGCGACGAGCAATGTAGCGGAACGGTCGAACTCGGCCGGACGCCGGTGCACCGCCGCGTGTGGGTGCCGACGGGCGAGGCCCTCTCGCTTTCAAAGCCGACGACGGACGCCGCCACAGACAGCGAGTGGGAAGCCGCCACGCCGCCCCCGCCGGCCCCGCCCCGACGCCCGACCGCTGCCACCAGGGCATCCAGAAAAGCACGTATTTACGTGGCGCCACAAAGGGCGCCCATCCGACCCACGTGGCACCCACGCAGGGGATCGCTTTCCTCGTACACGAGTATAATTGCTACAAACTACCCGATAAGTGTACACAATACTTTAGAAATCCCACTTCCCTCGTGTCTAAAAAATTCCCGAAAAATTTGTAAATTCATTATTTGATTTATAGAATTTTATCATGTAATTAGTCCCAATAATATTACATGATAAGATTATATTATAATATTACCCTAATGATTTAATTAGGGATTAATATTATAAAATCCATATCTCATGCATACTAACTCCGTTTTCAAGGAAACGACTTCCATAATTCATCTAAAATCTAGCTCTATGCATCTAACCCATTGCCACCATAATGTTCTATGTTTGTTTTACATGCTCTAGTTCAAGCTAGGTTATCGAAGTACCGAGGTAGTTTCCGACGACTCGATTAGGAGTTTCCGTCCGAAGCAAAGCTAGAGACGCTCAACGCCGCGTCGATTCGTAAGAACCTCCCGTGCAAGTCCTTACCCCCCTAAACATGACCTTAATAATATGATAATATAATGATGACGATGATGATATGATAACCGGATTAGTAATTAGAGGTATGAGCCCGATAACGTAGCTAGGGAGTCAAACCGATGACGAACTATCCACGTTATCTACGCCATACGCTTGTTTTCAAGAGAAACCTAAGAATGCCTAATGAACCCTAACCAACAAAAGAGGTGAGTAGTGGTAGTCCGGGTAGAGCCTAAATACCACGCCGGAATCGCCATGTAGGGGTTCCTCGGAGAGATACTCGCCTCCCTAAGGACCTGGTTCATAGACCTTCTACCTAGTATAATATTGCGCATGTACCACACGCTTTATGGGGCGTGCTTGATTCACACCCCTGCTGGGTTGAGGTATAATTGGGATCCAAGGTGGCCTGAAAGGTGCAAACCACCTATTAGGAGCGTATGTGGGGAGAGTGGCCCCATGTCCTGGCTGGCGGATGTTGAAAGTGGTCTTCCACGGAAGTGTTTGGGCGCGGTGGCGCAAAGGCTAGAGGCACATATTGATGATTTGAGATTGAGAGTGGTGTTGATAAAGATAGGTTGGGTAATTAGGTATTACCTCAGAAAGCCGTGGGTGATTTGGTATCACCATATTGTCTAGGGCTTATGCGTCATCTTAGGGTGGCGTGTTGTCCTTCCAACCCCCTCGAAAGTCGTGGGTGAAGATTATACCAATATACCTAGGTAGCACCCAAGCGTACGGATCTCGCTAGGCCTGCCAAACCATGGGCCATGGGTAGACAACGCCTATCGTGGTGGGGAAATTTGTACAACCTCTCGCAGAAGTTAATTGAATCTATTCAATAGCCACGCCCTTGAATGGGCAAGTGCTAGGCCGAACATCTATGATTAGATATACACTTGATGATGACTAACCTGCGGGTGTCATGACAACAGAAGGATGACATGAGATAACCCGAACTAGCGAGAGCAAATTTTTAGAGACTCGCTAGGGCCCAAACCCTTAATAATTACAACCTCTCGGTTGGGACTTTGCCGAAGCACGCTTTGTACTCACCCCTCTATTTTACGCATATATCCATTATGTGAAGGTAAGATCGACGATCGTGTAGAAGATCGCCAGATCGTAGGAGTTCGTAAGATGTTTGCTTAGGAGAAGGACGTTGAAGCCCGATTTCATCCGGGTGCACAAGTCCGCCTCGGGGAGTAAGGGACGTTGTCATAGTTAATCCACCGCTTCTGGTTGGCCGACTCGATATTGTAACCCGACTTTGGGTGACCCTTCGTCGCCACCGTCGTAAGTCCCTTTCCATCCTATATCTCGATAGCTCGGTTTACTATTAATTCGCTTTACCATTAATCGTTACTATTAGACGTGTTTGTGGCGTGATCCCGGCGCAAAACATCGCAGGATTAATCTACCCATTAAAAGTGGGGCGTGATGAGTGGTATCGAGAGCCGAAGCTTGTCCATAGGATGAATTTTGGGTTAACAAAAATTTTAACTCCACATATGGATAACTACTTTTAAACTTGTTGCTTCGAAAGTACACCTTACTACAATAGTTTGTATGTTATGAATCGATGGCAACATCGAAACTCTTGCAAAAAATGGACTAGTAAGGATGATCTCAATCGGATAGCCCTCGCTAAAGGAGAGTTTCTACGACTCCCCTTAGAGATACTAAAAGTACTTAGGATACTTTGGCCTTCCTCGATATTAAAAATCGAGAGTTTTAAGAAGACCAAGATCCAAAGTGCGTAATAAACTTGCATGTTCCAAAAGCCCCAACAGAAGGATTCGAAAGCTATACAAAGGACCGCAATCGAAATGCGAAGAATATCCGAGCACCTATGTGGGCGCTAATGCAATGTGCAAGTCTAGCCTTGATGGAATCTCTATAAGGCATAAAGTCCCGCAACAAAAATAAGTTCGAGTAGTATTATCCGCAAAGCTTGTTGTGCAAGCCATGTCTTAGCATTAGTTGCTAAGTGTTCGCCGCTAGCCATAGACGCCTAGGCTTCAAGGCCTTTAATAGGTCCAAAGTCGCAAGAATAATCGCCATGGCGGTTGCTACGTGTGGAAAAGACCATGTACCATCAATAAAACCGTCCCCGTGATGAGAATTATTGACGTGCTTGTTTGTTTAATGTAATGCCTGATTTCCTTTCAATCCTAAAGGAAATTTCTCCATTATTACTAATCATAGTGATTAATGGAAGAAAAATTCGATAGAATCGCTGAACGTATTGAAAATTCCCTTAAGTCACGAAAGTAATAAGACAAGTTTCCCTATAAACTTAGTTCGCCGCGTGACTAACTTTTCATCGCGATTCACACCGTAAGTTTGTATGTTTCCAAACACCAGTGTTACTAGGATACCCCAAAGTCTATCCCTACCTAAAATGCTTGCTTCCTCTAATCCTTAGTTAGTTAGACCCCATCGTACCTTGTGCTTTTCCCTCCCAATCCCTTTCTAGTCCGAATAGATTAGGAACTAACCTCGCGAGAACGTGGACGACAACCAAGAGACTCCACGATCGTAGCCGTTGAACCGCACTTCAAGTGTTCACCCCTACAAAACAGCCACACTGCGCGCCGCCTCGGTATTCTTTGGACCGACGACCGTGGTACATTGCCCGACATCTTTGCCACCTCAATGCCGAAAAGTCGCCAATACCGCTGCTACCTTGACCCCGAACCACAACCGTGAAGCCGATCAAGACAACACAACAGTTCAAGTAGCAACCAAAGTCGGGATAATACAAGCCGTAGCCAAGACCAAAGAACGCAAGTAGAAGATAATCGAGGACTACAGCTTTAAAGACAGCCATCAAAGCCCATAAAAAGATATTTACGCCCAAGGCAAACAGATGCCCTAGAAGCATAGTGAAATGCCGTAAAAAGCAAAGATCGCGACAATAGAGAAGACACACGGTTTCCCACTATAGGGAATCCACCTACCGAGACCACACCGCCCCCAAGACCACACCACTATCGCAAGGTCAATGAATACAGGAGACTCACTCCCGTTCCTTCCACCACACACCACAACCACAATACCAGTCGACCAAGCTTCTCCTAGAAGCCATCCCCTTCGACTCACTATAAAAGGAGCACCACCATCGCTCTCACCACCATCCCACTCCCAACATTCCACTGCTAGCCTCCATCTTCCACCCTCTGCCATCACCCTCTTTGCCATCCACTCACCAAGAACCATCACCACCCACAGCCAAAATGGCCGGCACATGGGTTAGCAGCCAGTGCGCCGACACCCCCGGATTTCCCCAGCTTCTCTATGCCACTATGCTGAACCTTGGCATTCAAGACCGCCCCTGTATAGGGGCTACGAGTATGAAGAGCGTGGCACCCATCGCCGCTTGAAGTCACCATCTACATCACCAAGAGTCAAGATCACCCGCCACCATCACGGAAGAATGGAGCATGACCGCTATCGGTTTTTCCCCCGACACCTACCAAGCCGCCGCCGCAAAGGCACTACTCCGCCTTTGTCACCTTTATAAGGCACCCATGGCTCGCACCCCCATGAAGTACCGCCACCCGAAGAAAGAACCGCCCTACCCGGACGACTTGCACCGAAGGCCTACAAGATCCGTGAGACAGCCCCATCATCCAAAGACTGATGTCCTACCTACTCACCCTCGATGAGCAAGATGAGCGACAAGATGTTGCCCTAAGAGATCAGATCCATCGAGCCGAAAGCAAGTCGAAAGCTACATCCAACAACTCCTCGCAAACGCTCACGCACGAGATAAAGTCGCCACGGCAAAGACGCCGGGAGACTACACTCGAGGCCCCACAAGACCATCCAGAGCAACATACCCAAGAGCTAGGAGAGGCCTACATCCTCGCCCCTCGAGACGCCCGAAAGTTCAACATGTACGAGATGTAACCCCGCAAAGGTGAAAGGAATTTCCACTCAACCCCTTCACCGGAAGAAGAATGGACTCCACCAGGCCACCATCCCCTAGAAGACCCACAAACCGTAACCACCCCACCCACTACCAAGCACCACCAAGAGAAGAAGCCCCCAAATAAGCAGCCAAGTAACGGACCAGCGGCGAAGGTATTTCACCATGACCGACAGAAAAACCGCCACTCCCAAGGGAGGTGTAATCAGAGAGTAGCATTCCCTTTCGCCTATCAAGTTGTACTCCCTCGGTTACCAAGATTATTGTGCTTGATTCATGATCCAAATGCGAGCATCAACAAAGAAAAATTAATGGGTGCCAAAGCATAAAAGCCACCGAAAGGATAATAAAGCGTAAAATTTTTTTCTAAGTGGGGTAGTGATATATACAAATGGGAGAGGACCGAAAGAAGCAAAGAAATACAGAATGGGCTAAGTCAAGGAAAAATAAAGAACAACCGAAAAACTTGGGGTCCCGGGAGATGGAATCCCAAGTACACGATGACTGCCACTTTAAGAAACCGGACAGAGGACACACCGCTTGAAGACCGCAAAGGAACAAGCTAGAGGACGCATACACGTAAGACACTAGAAAATCAAGACACTTGAGGAATCAATCCTCTAAGTGGGGTAGCCCTTGAAGACCCGAAGACTACAAGGACAAGGTGCAAGACCAAGAAGATGGGGTAAAAGCGGCAAGAATCACCAACAAAGAAGGCATGCCCTCCACGGTCGTGTTGACTGAGACGGGATAGCACGATAATCGTAGAGGTTCGAAGAGACAAAGACTGTAAGCAATGGAAAGTTTCCTCCCTCTCTCTCTATCTCTATCTCCACCCCTTTGGGCCTCGAATTAGGACCTTCACTCAGAGACTAGGAATCTCGGGGACGAGATTCATCTAAGTGGGGTAGATTTGTAACACCCGTGTTTTTACATCATTTTAAAATTCACTAAAAATTTGAACTTTTTATAATTACAATTAAAACTTGATTTATTTTCCGCTAAACCGAACCCCGCTTTGAAAACCCTCGCATTCAAACTCTCACCGTATAGACAAATAGGAAATCTTGTTTGTTGCTTGGTGAACTTTATGGTGACCGACGATGCAAGGTGAGATCTAGATTTTATTTATGGGAGTATAATGTTGCATGAGAATGAATTACAAAATTTCTCTCGAATAAATACCAAAAACCGTGTGTACCAAATATGAATTAAATATTTTTATGAGCGCAAGAAATAATATCGACAAAAAGAGTCCGAGAAATATAAAGGTGCTTGTATAAATATTTATAGTATATACACTACACATGAAATAATAAGAAAGGGAAGAAAATGTGTGTACACATATACATATTTAATTGTATGAGTACCTTGAATAAATATTCTCATAAATAAAAAGTTTAGGAGAATATAAGTTCAAGATCTTATGCAAGTAAATATAATAAAGATATATATGTATTTACACACATAAAAAAGAAATGGGAGAAAGGATAAAGGAAAAGAGAGAAAGAAAATAGAAAGAGAAGGGAATAACTAGGCTCTGGCTCACTTCTTCCCCCCTCCCTCTTTTCGCCCAAACCGCCTTCCCTCCTCCCTTTCTCTTCTATAGCACCCGCAAGCCGCCCCGACCGACAAGCCCAAAGAAAGCGCCCCCAACACCGAGCCCGCCTCATGACCGCCGCCATTCGGGACCCACCGGCCCGCCGCCGTTTCTACCTCCCCCGCACGAGCGACGAATCGCGACAAGAGTGGAGGGCCCGTGCTTTCGAGCAAGGTTGGCGAGTGGACCGGCGCATGTGGAAGGCACGGCCCCCTGGCGGGCACCACGCCGAGACGAGCGCCCCCCGCCTATGAATGCCGCATGCGCCGCCGCTACCGCCGTGCATCGAGTCGATCACCGCCGCTGGTGTGACGGCGATCGAGCGCCCTGCATGGATGAGCGCACGCAAGATGTCGGAGGGATACACGAGCCCTACCGCGACCGATCGCACGAGCGCCTCAACGCGCATACCGCGCGGGAAAGACCGTGTCGCCATGGCGACGGTGCAATCGACGGTGTAGTTGACACGGCCGGACGATGCACCGTGCGTCGAGACGAGGAGCACGAGGGCGCAAGCGGCGGCAACGGCACCGATCCAGCCGGGAGGTCGGCGGCCCGGCGGGCGCGACCCTGAAAAATATCCGAGCCGGGAGGAAAATCTTTTCCGGCGAGGATCCCCGCGGGCGCGCCTCTAAATAGGCCTCACCACCGAGCAATCCCACCCGCCCCCCTCACTCCCAAGCTCACAGCGGCCAGAACACGCCGGTGCCCACCCATTACTCTCCCTCTCTTCCTCCTACCGCCGCGAAAAACCGCGACTTCCCCCAATCCAAGCTTTCGAGCGCCACCGCGAAAACCGGAAGCAAAAAAGGCGTTCGAGACATTGGGTAGTTCCTGGGCGAGTTTGACGAGGTTAGTGATGGTCCTTGTGCATAGGCTCGATTCCCTCCCTTATTCCCCATCCTTCCCTACCGAAACGCCCAGGAAGGGGAAGGGCGCGTCGCGAGCCACTCCGGTGGCCGCCGTAGCCGTGGAGATCCACCCCGACCAGCGTCATTCCATGTGATGTCGATGCGAGGGAGGTGGGAGGCGGAATGATGATCAAGGGCCTGCTGACGAGCAGCAGGAGGCGGAACGGTCGAATCCTCGGCCGGACTCCGGCGATTTTTACGCCGTGTGTGGGTGCCGACGGGCGGAGGCCCTCTGTTTCAGGCGACGACGGGCGCCGTCACAGACGGCCCGACGGGAAGCCGCCACGTCGCCCCCGCCGGCTCCCTCCGTCCCCGCCGACGACTGCCACCAGGGCATCTCAGAAAAGCACGTGGCGCCACGTGGCGGCCACAGTGGCGCCCATTCGGACCCACGTGGCACCCACGTGTAGGATCGCTTTCACGTACACGAGTATAATTGCTACACCCCGATAAGTGTACACAATACTTTTAGAAATCCCACTTCCTCGTGTCGAAAAAAATTCTTAAAAATTTGTAAATTCATTATTTGATTTATAGAATTTTATCATGTAATTAGTCCCAATAATATTACATGATAAGATTATATTATAATATTACCCTAATGATTTAATTAGGGATTAATATTATAAAATCCATATCTCATGCATACTAACTCCGTTTCGCGTGAAACGACGACTTCCATAATTCATCTAAAATCTAGCTCTATGCATCTAACCCATTGCCACCATAATGTTCTATGTTTGTTTTACATGCTCTAGTTCAAGCTAGGTTATCGGAAGTACCGAGGTAGTTTCCGACGACCCGATTAGGAGTTTCCGTCCGAAGCAAAGCTAGAGACGCTCAACGCCGTGCCGATTCGTAAGAACCTCCTGGCAAGTCCTTACCCCCCAAACATGACCTTAATAATATGATAATATAATGATGACGATGATGATATGATAACCGGATTAGTAATTAGAGGTATGAGCCCCGATAACGTAGCTAGGGGAGTCAAACCGATGACGTAACTATCCACGTTATCTACGCCATACGTTGTTTTCAAGAGAAACCTAAGAATGCCTAATGAACCCTAACCAACAAAAAAGAGGTGAGTAGTGGTAGTCCGGTAGAGCCTAAATACCACGCCGGAATCGCCGCCAGGGGGTTCCTCGAGAGATACTCGCCTCCCCTAAGGACCGGTTCATAGACCTTCTACCTAGTATAATATTGCGTCTGACCACACGCCGCTTATGGGGCGGCTTGATTCACACCCCCGTTGGGTTGAGGTATAATTGGGATCCAAGGTGGCCTGAAAGCGGCAAAAGCGACCTATTAGGAGCATGTGGGGAGAGTGGCCCCATGTCCTGTTGGCGTGGATGCTGAGTGGTCTTCCCACGGAAGTGTTTGGGCGCGGTGGCGCAGCAAGGAGGCACATATTGATGATTTGAGATTGAGAGTGGTGTTGATAAAGATAGGTTGGGTAATTAGGTATTACCTGTAGCCGTGGGTGATTTGGTATCACCATATTGTCTAGGGCGATGCGTCATCTTAGGGTGGCGTGTTGTCCTTCCAACCCCGAGAAGTCGTGGTGAAGATTATACCAATATACCTAGGGTAGCACCCAAGCTGGTACGGATCTCGTTAGGCCCGTCAAACCATGGGCCATGGGTAGACAACGCCATCGTGTGGGGGAAATTTGTACAACCTCTCAGCAGAGTTAATTGAATCTATTCAATAGCCACGCCCTTGGAATGGGCAAGTGCTAGGCCGAACATCTATGATTAGATATACACTTGATGATGACTAACCCGTGGTGTCATGACAAAGAAGTGATGACATGAGATAACCCGGGAACTAGCGAGAGCGCTTTTAGAGACTCGCTAGGGCCCAAACCCTTAATAATTACAACCTCTCGGGTTGGGACTTGCTGAGTACGTTTGTACTCACCCCCTATTTTTACGTATATCGGCACATGTGAAGGTAAGATCGACGATCGTAGAAGATCAGCGTATCGTAGGAGTTCGTAAGATGTTTGCTTAGGAGAAGGACGTTGAAGCCCGATTTCATCCGTGCACAAGTCTGCTCGTGGAGTAAGGGACAAGTGTCATAGTTAATCCACCGCTTCTCGGTTGGCCGACTCGATATTGTAACCCGACTTGGTGACCCTTCGTCGCCACCGTAAGTCCCTTTCCATCCTATATCTCGATAGCTCGGTTTACTATTAATTCCGCTTTTTATTAATCGTTACTATTAGACGTGTTTGTGGCGTGATCCTCGGCGCAAACACGCAGTGATTAATCTACCCATTAAAAGTGGGGCGTGACACCCCTAACATCACATAAATTCTTTTATGGATCATATAATTTAATAATCTATATTAGAAAATATAATGAAAGCCTTTATCATATATTTTTTATGACTTCTCTAAAACAAAATCACACAAATTCATATTTCATATTTGGTCGGGTTTCACGCCACGGCCGTTTGCCATGGAAAGAACAAAGTGCATGGTTAAATCGAGTACAAAAATCCAAGCAAATAATATACAATCGGTTCTTATATGGTTGACCGACCCCCTTATGCATAATTTCTAGCTCCGCCACTGGTCCCACCAGGATTATTGTGTCTTGTGTAATGTCCCTTTGGATACGAGGTTACATTTATGCACCTTTGCAAAGTCGTGTGAGATTAGGTGCAAGAAATCTAGTAGTAGTTAAGAAAAGTGTTAAACCTGCACCTGCTCGATTCTAAATGAAGTATAGAATAGTCACCCGTCGGGCTAAAGTGTATGGGGAATTTCGAATGGACTCTGTAGGAAAGTTTCATAGGAAAAAAAACTCGATCGGGTGGGGAAAGACCGCCCCACCGGCATTGTTCTTAAGAAGAAACCTCGGTTTCTCGGTTGAGAAAAATCCCCTAACCCCAGTCCCCGCCGACACACTAGGAGCTTCTAGCCCATGGGAAGTGGGAACTACGATCCCCAATCCATTTGGAGAAGGCCGGGGCCAGAATTACACCGAACCCATGAGCCGGTATACCAACCAAAGCCCTGGGTCGGACACTGTAACCCCTGGGCCGGTATACCAACTAGAGCTCATAACTCGATCCACACGGGACCTGGGCGAGCTCTTAACTAGTGCTTTGACACACGGGATTGACGAGAGAATTTTTTTAACCACAGCCTGAAATTCGCTCCCACGGGGATTCGAACTCAGGACGTGTGGAGTGCCGCTGACTTAGCCAACCGGACTAAGCACCCTTTGGCTTAAAGTTTCATAGGAGAAATCCAGGATTTGGAAAAAGATCCCGTGTTACAAAGGAAGCGTGGAAGTTAAAACTTGCTCGAGGAGAATTTCTTGCTTGACGTAGACACATGCTTTGTGTGTGTGTTGACAAAATGACAAATACTCGTATATATTGTTGTACGTGTAGCTCTCCCAGTCACACGCATTGTACCAGCATCGTTGAAGGTGTGCTAGTGAGAAAAGGTGCAAGAAAAAAATACGAGGGAAGGGACGAGTGTAGTAGTCATGACTCATCAGACACGGCTCCTGGTTCACGTTATGCATCACTGGAAGATGGTCTAGCCCTCCTATTTCCATTTCCCACAGGTGGAAATTAGTTGTTCAGTAGTATAAAAAAGACTTGAGACAAGGACTATTCCTTTTCCCACAGGTGGACCAAAGCTACCTGCAATAAACACTGGTTTCAAAAAATCAATCAAATTCTGTACCAAACAACTCTGAATTCTCTGTTTTTTTCCTCAGTATATGGTTGATCTAAATTATCATTTGACAATTTCAATCTGTGCCTATCAGCAAACAAATCTAAACATGAAATTCAATTTATATATATCTACTGTATCTTCAAAAGGAAGATTTAAAGATGGTCAACGCGTCCGGCATGTTTGTCCAAAACATGCTCTCTGCCGACCCGTGACCGAGCCACCGGTGCGTCGGCCCCGTCGATCTTCAGCGCGTTCGGTCACCTGTTTTAGCGTGTTCTTCAATTTGTTGTCGCCCTTTGCTTCAACCTTGCTTCGCCTCTTGCCATATGTTGCCAACACGCCGAAGATGATCACATTATCACTTACGTTAGCATGCACGATTGATTAGGCAAGAACGAAGTTAGTGCTCTCATTGTCCTAAATGCAATATGCAAGTTAATTGGACCTAGAAGCACTTCACCAAAGGATTGTCGCGGCATCCCCTCTTGATAGTCGGCCATCTATCCTATAATGTGATCACACGCTCTATCGTGTCTTGATCATCGAAAGGAAAACCCTATCAAGATACCTTTGCCTTGATCTCCCGGGTTCCTCTCAAGCCGATCACCGAGCTTGACGATCCATCATGTCCATCATCATCGCCCATGTTCATGATCATCATGCTCCACATCATCCATCTAATCCTATCTCAAATCATACACTTAGAGTAAGGATTAGTACCACAAGTGTGTCATCAATTTCCAAAACCAAACATGAGATTTCAAGGACACTATCTGGTGAACTAGCCGACGGTCTGCAGACCCAAAGAGTTGGAGGGCATAGGAGTGCTGGACCTAGAGAGGTTTGGGAGAGCCCCGCGCCTCCGGTGGCTCGCAAGGGTGGGGAGATGATCCAAAACCTTGGGTGGGAACGGATGCGCGCCAGTGCAACGACATGGATCGCTTGCTTTTCAACGCCTTGACTACGATCACCATTGGTGAGGGCAACATGGCACGCTTTCGCACCACAACCGGTTAGATGGAGAGGCGCCAGATATTTGGCACCGAACCTTTTCAAATTCGCATGAAGAATAGGACGGTTTGCCAAGAGTTGGTAATTGATCTGATCACTATGTACACGCATCTCATCGACATTACAGTCCAAGTTGTTGGCCTATGGATCAATTTGTAGGGAGTGCATTCTGCACCAATGTGTAGGACACGGAGATGGACGGTTGATGGAAACTACTCCACCCCGCTCCAGCGTACCTATTTCAGTTTCGTGGATCCTCCTATGCAACAAAATCTTAACAACGGATAATCTGCAAAAGAGAAAATGACCCCATCAGGATTATTGTGTCTTGTGTAATGGCCCTTTGGATATGAGGATACATTTATGCACCTTTGCAAAGTCGTGTGAGATTAGGTGCAAGAAATCTAGTAGTAGTGAAGAAAAGTGTTAAACCTGCTCGATCGAAATGAAAGTATAGATAGAATAGTCACCCGTCGGCTAAAGTGTACGAGAAATTTCAAATTGACTTTGTAGGAAATTTTCATAGGAGAAATCTAGGATTTGGAAAAAAGATCCCGTGTTGCAAAGGAAGCGTGGAAGTTAAAACTTGCTCGAGGAGAATTTCTTGCTTGGACGTAGACATATGCTTTTTGTGTGTGTTGACGAAATGACAAATACTCGTATTGTTGTACGTGTAGCTCTCCCAGTCACACGCATTGTTCAAGTTGTGCTAATGAGAAAAGGTGCAAGAAATTAAAAACAGGGGGGTGTTGGCGGGGTGGGGAAGGGACGAGTGTAGCAGTCATGACTCATCAGACACGGCTCCTGGTTCACGTTATGCATCACTGGATATGGTGTAGCCAAGTTTTTGCTCCTATTTCCATTTCCTCCAAAACTGTGTGTCCAAAGTGGAAATTAGTATGTTCAGTGTAAAAAAACTTGAGACAAGGACTATTCTTTTTTTGCCACAGGTGGACCAAAGCTACCTGCAATAACAGCTCTGAATTCTCTGTTTTTTTTTTTTTCAGTATATGGTTGATCTAAATTATCATTTGACAATTTCAATCTGTATCTATCAGCAAACAAATCTAAACATGAAATTCAATTTATATATATCTACTGTATCTTCAAAAAGGAAGATTTAAAGATGGAGGCCGGCCAAGTCCATTCCATTTGCTGGCAAGAACAGGTGAGGTGAGTCACACTGTTCTGCCCATCTGTCCATGATCAGCCAGACAAAGACATCTATCATCACCAAATTAATTGCACCGGGAGATCCAATAATCAAAGAACTCAAGGTCAAATCAATCCTCAAATCCATCCCTTGCGGGACACTCTAATCTCGCTCCAGATCCATCGTCCGCCGAGCCGGCCTCAGATTTCCCTCCCCACCACGCCGAGCTCCAGAGCCACTAAGAAGCCAGCAGCCATGTCGTCGTCCTCGTCGTCGTCGGGCTCAGGCGCCGGCGGCCGGCGCATCACCATCAGGTCCATCTCCTGCCGCGGCGTGAGGGCCTTCGTCCCGTTCCAGAAGCCGCCGCTCTACGCCGCGGTGTCCTCGGCGGGCGCCGCGAGAAGACGCAGACGGACACCGACGGCGGCGGCGAGAACCCGGACTGGGACCACGCCGTGTTCGCGTTCGACCTCGACGGGGACGGCGCGCAGCAGATGGTGGTGGTGGAGTTCGAGGTCAAGGCGCAGGTGCCGATCCTCGGCAACAAGCTCGTCGGCACGGCTAGCGTCCCCGTGGCCGACCTGGCTGCGGCGGCGGCCGGAGACGACGCCGGGCTGCGCCATGTCAGCTACCAGGTGAGCGCACCCGATGGCAAGCCCAACGGCACGCTCAGCTTCGCTTATGCCATCAGCCGCGGCACCGGTGACGCCGTGCGCCCGCAGCCGCAGCTCTACCCGGCGACGGGCGGTGCGTGGCCCGATCAAAATCCGAGCTCTTGCTGCGCGCCTCCGACGAGCGCAGCGTATCCACCTTCTACGGCGGCGGCAAACTTCGCCACAGAGCGGCGGGTACCCGCCGGCGCCGGCGCCGGCGTCCGCTTCTCTCTATCCGTCACTTCAAGGATTGTTGTCCACACCCACCAGCCACCCGCCACCGCCGCCATATCCACAATTTCCAGCGCCAAGCACCAGCAGCTACCCGCCGCCGATTGCTGCTGTTACTACAGCATATCCGCCGCCGCTGACGGCGGCTGCTACGGCGGCTTACCCACCACCACCACCGCCTGCGTCGTCGTGTGCAGCCTGCCCGGCGCCTACCCGGCGGCACAGTACAGCAGCTACCCGCCGCCACCGTCGACCAGCTACCCTCAGCGCCGCCGAGCGGGTACCCACCACCACCACCGGCGTCCAATTTGATCCCTCCGAGCAGCACGTACCCGCCGCTGCCGCCGGAGGAGTCAGGCTTGGCGTACCCAGTTTATCCTTATCCAAGATCGGCGCCGCCAGCAGGCACAGTGGACCGTGCACTGCAGTACTACCCGCCGCCAGCTGCCGGCGGCTCGTCGTACTACCCTCCGCCGGGGACACGGCACCCTGAGGTCGACGGCGCGGCCAGGACGGCGTCCTACTACTACCCACCGCCGGGGAGTCGATACCCATACCCGTAGGATCGGAGGAGCTCGGCGGAATAATTTGCAGCGTTTCGAAATTGCAACTGTGACACCTGGAGAGAGTGACAGCGATGTTTCAAAGATTGCTCCGCCGCTTCATTCGCGCCATGGGCATGGTGTACGTGTCGTTTAGCTGATCCATCGCCATTGGAGGCAAGTCAGATTGCAGCGGTGGGTGCAAGGCTCTGGAAGCTGCCACCAACACTTGGCTTGTAGCTTGTTCGGGTCAATTAACCTCACAGTGTTTTTTTCAGTATTTCCAAGAGGATTTTTTTTTTTTTAATTTATTTTGAACAAAGTGAATACTGATACTCCTTTTTTTTTTTTTTACATTTGAGTTCTTTTTGTTTGGTGCCTAATTTGTTAACAGAGTGGTTCTCGCGCCAATTATCACCTATAAAAAAAGAGAGAGAAGATTTTAAGAAAATGGAAAATTTCCATCCTCTGCAACCGCACACAGCCAAGATTTTCAGAGATACAGTTACAATGTTATCAATTTATTTGCTGATAAAGATAAATAAAAATAAAGTATACTCAAATAGGAGAAAATCATAAGCGAAGTCTAATTACTACTAAATCCGCTCTAAATTATAAGACGTTTTGGTTTTAAGATACATTGCTTTTACTATGTATAGACATAATGTATATCTATATGCACGGCAAATACAAATAAGTATATAGAAAAGTGAAAACCTCTTATAATTTGGAATGGAGGGAGTATTATTTTGTCATCCATTATTCTTGCCAAACACATCTAGCTAGAGAGATAACGTCCAACGCTTTGCTTGTAAATCGAAATGTCTCCCTTTTATCTTTTAACTGCAACATCGCCTATAACCACAATAAAAAGATCCAACTGGTGGTAATTGTTTGGTACTCCTATCAGTAAAACATAGCCATGGTTTTACTTTGGACAGAAATTAAAAATTGAAGCAACCAAACAAGGTCGGCACATCTACATATCACTCTCCTTGTATTTTACTTTCATCGGTACTGTTGACCGTTATTTTTTTTTATCGAAAAATGAACCTCTACTAGTGTTTGACTGAGGATAAGAGATGAGGTTGGATCCATGCCTGCCGCTGGACGGGCGGGCCCATGCATCTTTTTGAGTTGTGGACGCTTCATGGGCCGGCGTGTTCCACCGGACCGGAACCGGGCTGTACAACGGCGAGTTGCATTGTCTTTACTTGGGCTGGGCTCCCGAAGATGGAACCATGTCACCCCCGGGCATATTACCCGCTACCCATTACCCAACCCAAACTACCGAACCGACCCAAACTACCCGAACACGTAGTTTCTTTGGGTAATTTGGATAGCAAATCGAAATACCCGAACTTTCTTTAGGTAACACTACTACATAAACGATTAACCGCGTCTTGGGACAAAAACATTTTCCGTGGCGGGCATTTTGTCCGCCACGGACGGAGGGTCACGAAAAATGGGCGATTTTCCGTGGCGACAAAATGCCCGCCACGGTTAATGAATAAAAAAAAATAAAAATAAAAAATCGACCAAACCCTAGGGCCCAGACCGGGGGCCGCCGGCCCGCTAGGGTTTCTCGCCGTGCCGCGAGCCCGACGCGGATCCCTCCTCGCCGCCGCCGCCGGTCGCCGGAGGAGACGGGGGGAGAGGGGCGCGCGCCACCGCCGCCATCGCGGTGTCCGCCTCGGTTCGGAGGAGCTGGGGAGAGGGCGCGCGCCGTGGCCGCCGACGCCCGGCCCTCCTCGCGACCGCGGGTCGCCATGGGATTGAGCGTCGCCGCCGAGCGCCGCCGCGCCGGATCCGCCTGGCCGCCCTCGCCCGCGACGCTGATCCTTCCGCTACACAGGCCGTCCGTCGCGCCGCTCCGCCGCCCGCCGCCGCGACCTGCGCTAAGATGGGGAGGGGGGCCACCGGGAGGGAGGGGGCCGCACCGGAGGGGAGGGCCACCGGGGAGGGGAGGGAAGCGCTTGAAGGGGCGAAGCGGCGGCGGTCGCCTGTGGTGGGGGAGAGGGAGTGAGGGGCGCTGGGATCTCGGGAGATGGAAAGACAAAAAAAAAAAACCTAAGTCTCATATATATAGTCGGTGATGCTTATCGGGCCGCCCGAAAGCTTTTGGGATGATGGGTTGGGCCTCATTTTCCGTGGCGGGCTTTATTACAAAAACCGCCACGGTTAATCGATAACCGTGGCGGACATTGTAAAATGTCCGCCACGGTTAATAGGGATTAACCGTGGTGGTTATTTTATAATGTCCGGCCGCGGTTAATCGATTAACCGTGGCGGGTTTTTCCCCTGCCGGGGGGTGCCATCCACCTATTTTCCGTGGCGGTTTCTCAAATGTCCGCCACGGAAAATAAAAATCGAACACCACGTAAAAATCAATTTTGTAGTAGTGTAATTCGGTAGAATAGCCCGGCACCCGAACTACCCATAGTATATCCAAACTCTAGGATAATTTGTTTCTTCAGTAAAAATGCAATTAGTTTTGACTACTCAAATACATGCTGAAATAAGTGTTTGTATTGTATTGAACTGGAGGCAGGCAGCAGACTGCAGGGGCGCATGGACTGGAAACTGGAGGTGGAGGGGCGCATGGCCTGGACAGTGGACACCGCAGGCAGCAGACTTTTGATTTTGAACTACAGTACCTATGTTTGTGTTATTTGCCGTGATGTGTAATTGTGACTTTGTGTGCCATCGGCCCATCGTGGTGTGGTTTTGCACTCGTGCATCAGTTAAAAATTGATAATGTGACCATGTTTGTGATGCTACCGTTAAAAATTTGAACTTATGAGTCAATTGTTTGTCGAGTTTTAATTTTTTTTAATTCTATGTAAAATTCTGTGCTGATCGAGTGTTTGCTGTTATTTTATTTATTTCGGGTATAATGGGTATACTCGAACCCGAAGTTGCGGGTACCCGAAGTTGCGGGTAATAGAATTTTGGGGCTTATTTCGGGTAGCAGATTTCATTACCCGAACTTTCCGAAACCCGAACTACCCGACCCGAACTTTGCGGGTAACCCGAACGCCCAGGGTGAGAACCATGTGGGCACCCGTCTTCTAAAGCTACAGTGAGGGAAATTCAAAGAAAACAATCACTGAGGGAGAGTGGATACTCCCTCTCACAAAAAAAAGAATATCATTCTCGCTTCGAAGTTAAACGCTTTTTAATTTCAGCCAAATATATATACAAGAACTACAATAGATTTATAATTAATATTATTAGATAAATTATTGGATCTCTTTTCTATAATAAACTTATTTAGAGATAAAAAATGATTCTTAATATCTAAAGAAAAAAAAAAATTGTTGACCGATTACGGTACTTGAAGTCTCTTAGGACAGAACAAAGGGAGAAGCAAGAAGATTTGTTGAGATCGATCGACGATACAAGATATACAGAGCAGCACATGTCGATACAGTATTTCCTCTAGGAAAAAAAAAAATGTCGACAGAGTAAATGAATTGGATTCCTAGATATCGCTGAATCCATTAGATGAACGTCCAGATACGTGCTTTCTTCAGAGCCTGTAACGCTGACCTTAGCCACAGAATTGCCTGCAAATAGCAGGCCTAATAAAGCAGCTAATGAAGATAAAGATGCAGTGATTGAGTGGCTTGTGTAGGTTTAAGTCTACTGTTAGCCTCTACTACTAATTGACTGATAGCTGATTGACTGGTAGATAGTAGTAGATGTTAGCTTACGCAATTGGATTTGGATAATGACACAGTTAGTAGTAGTAGGTCGACTGATCCATTTGACTAGTAGTAGTAAGAGGAGAAGATGAATAAACAATGAAGCGGAGGACGGTGAGCAGATTGCGGATCCTGGAAGCCCGGATCCAGTGCTTGCTTGCTTGCGTGTTTGACCGACAGGTCAAAGCTGCCTACTATATATCTGAATTCTATGTAATCTAAAGTTAGTGAACATCCGAATCCTACTAGATCAAGCTCTCAAAAGCAAAGCAAGCTAAGAATGCATGCATACATTTATTTAGTTTCGTGCCAACGCGAATTCCTTTCTTTTTTTTTTTTTTTTTTTTTTTTTGTTCTTTTCGTTTCATCTGTGAATGCATCAGGACGTACGCCATCAGCAAGGCTGTTTTTTCTATTTTTACAACTATAACTTGCTATATATTATTATGTTAAAGCATAATACACCGGTATGGAAATTGAATTCACATATTACAGTGCTAACTGATTTTGTAGATATAGGTGATGCTTCCGTCAGAGCCAAGCGAGAGGGTACGTACTCGTTCCCATCGAAGCAGAGCGACTGAGAGACAGCACGTAGGACGACGATTGGAAGAGCTTGTTTAACAAATGCTAAATGCATCGGAGCGGCCGTTTCGTTATGTAACAGGAGGAGGAGTATGGTGTTTATATTTATTTGTATCGTAGGCAGCTGGGATGTGACAGTGAGAACAAGGCCGGGGCAAAGTGTGTTGTGGCAGTACTAGGCGATCCCCTCGGTCCTAAAGGCAAAAAGTACAAGTGACGATTTTGTTAGATGTGATCTCCAAAAATCGATCACATTTTGCTTGCTTGCTAATTTCGTTTATAGTATACATAGTCGTCCCTGAAGGTAACGAAAGTTTAATCCTCAGAGAGTGGTGTTTTTTATACCAATCCAATGATACTGCTTCTGTACCACATAACTTTTTTTCATATATAATTAGGCCAGTTCGTTATTAATTGTGGTCAAAGATTGATTACAGTGTGTAAACCTAAAAAAAATGATTCGCTTTACTACCTATGAGCAGATCTGTCGATCATAATTTTGTGCCGAGTGTAAGGCAAGCAAAGGCGACAAACAAGAACGAACGGCCTGACGAGTCGTCGGCGGTCGCAGCGCAGCTAGCACGGGCCGGCGGCAGGATAGTCCCGATCTGGTCCGCCTCGGAGAACGTGCTCCCTCTCCTCTCCCCGTCTCCGGCGCTCCCTCCCTCGCTTTTGTGAATAATTAATCCGGTCATCACCTGCGATGCGCTGTGCGTGCCAGACTGCCAGTACGGCTTTTGATTTGACCGTGCTCACCTCCAGACCAGCACGACCAGCACACCACAGGCTAGATGCTCATCAACAGAGCAACACCAGCATTTCCAGGGCTTCAATTCAAATAATGGACGCTTTGTTACAGCAAAATAATGGACGCCGTCGTCCGTCTCCGTTCGGAATCGGAAAGAGATTCGATCGGAGATGCCCGGCGACGACGATGAGTGGGAGCAGCAGAAAGAATGCAGGTCATGCATGCGATCGACGCAATGCAAATATCCAGGATAGGAGGAGGATTTCGCTCTGGCTTTGGGCTTTGGATCGATGAGGAGGATTATTCGTCTTCCGCCTAACTTGGCCGTGGTGATCACCGCCGCTAGCTGCTGCCCGCTGTCGATTCTTTGTTTGTCCCGTCACTCACTTGCTCCACCATGGACTGAGTGACCAACTGGTGGCTGAGGTCACCAGTAGCTCAACCTGCTTGGCTGGGTGAGACTCATTCCCTCCGTTCCTACTACTGACCATCCAAGGAAAGCCACAGCTTAGGTTTGGCAATTACGACTACTGTAGCTAGTAATGCAGCAGATGGCACTGACAGCAGCATCGTCACCTGAAACCACACCCCAATTTCTGTGTGCGTATCCACCTGCAGCTCCACTGCACACAGGAAATGCCAATGCAAGCCAAGCAGGAGCAGCAGACGGTAATGGCTATTCTATTCTACTACTACGCCCAACAAACAAAAGTCTAGCCGGCCGGCCTGCATAGAAATTAGTGAGCGAGTGATCGACAAAGGCTCAAAAGAAAATAAAGAAACGGCGGAGGAAAATCTGTCGGCCACCATCACCATTTTTACAGATTAGATTACCACCAAAAATTTGTTCAGTTTCCCTTCCCCGACCCTAATTACAAAAATCCCACTAAACCAGGACCGCCGCGCGCCGTCGTGCCGGCGAGCAGAGAACCAATCACCGCCGTCGGTCGAGCTTCATCGGCGACCTGAAAAAAACTACCACTACCACCCCTACCGGAACGAACGGCCGGACGGATCGGATCCATTCCATTCCAGACCCTCCTCCGACCTCCTCCCCAGCCGGAGCAGGCGACGACGGCGGCGCTGCAGGCGTCCTCGGCGCCACGGTGGCTGCTGCTGCGACGCCGACTGCCGAGGCGGCCGAGGAACGGCAAAGCGCGACGGCGACTGCTTCCTCGCCCGACGCTGCCCTTCGGCGACGCGGAGGGGTCGGTGGCGGCGGCAGTGGGAGCTGGCAACACCACTTCCTCGATGGTCTCCAGCTTGGGCGCCCACCGCCGGGACTTGCCGTACCCGACGAGTTCCTCGTAGTCCTTGGCGAGACGGTCGTCCCCGCGCAGCAGCACGGCGGGCTGATGCCGCGGCGGCTGCTTCTCCTCGAACGCGGCGTCGTCGTCGTTCTTGCCGCCGCCGGTGGCGGCGTCGGCGAGGAGGAAGTCGTCGGAGAACTTGATCTGGAGCGTCCCGGACGCCGTGCGGTGGAGCTCGAACGGCCTTCCGGATCCGGCCTTCTTCGCACCGGTAGCACCACCACCGGCAGCGGACGAGGACGAGAGCAGGAGGAGCAGGGACGAGGCGAGGGAGACGAAGGAGAGGACGGAGCGGAACAGGTGCGCGGGGAGGAGGAAGTACGCCTCCCCAGGCTGGAGCTCGTCGCCCGGCGCCACGGCGGGGATCTTCTCCCCGATCAGCAGCGCGTCGGCGCGGCACACCAGGTGGCGCGGGTGCTCCTGCATCAGCTCCCGCGCCGTCACGGGCGGAGCGTACGACCGCACCTTCCCCGTCGCACCCCACCAGACGCACCGCCTGCTGCTTCTGTGCCGCCGCCGCCGTCGCGCCCCTGAGGCGTGAGCGGCGGGTCCTCGTCCTCCTCCGCGCCGACGACGGCGGCTCTGGGCGGCGACGGGCACGGCGACGGTGATGGTGGGTGGGGGAAGCAGGACGCCGCGGGGCCGTGCAGGTGCAGCGCTGCCGGGACTAGGGACTTCCACTGCCTCATGGCAGGCGGTGGGAGGTGAGGTGAGCTGGGCGTCGCCGGCGATGGCGGAGGAGAAGGGGAGGAGGAGGAGGTGGATGGATGGAGGTGGGGGCCGGGTCAGTGGGGTGGTGGGTATAAGAGGGAGGGAGGGGAGGTGAGGACGTGGGGCCCACCGGGCGTGGTGGCAGGTTTGACTCTTTGACCGCCGTTTTTTTTAAAGCTTGCTTCGTTTGGGGTGGGGCGGGTGGGACCCACTCAGGGTCGTTTGGATCTGGCGAGGCGCTCGCTCGCTCTCTCCCCTGTGCTGTCCTGTGCTGTGACTTTTCTTTTTTCTTTTTTAATTGATATTAATTAATGTTTTCTTTTTTTTTTGCTGGAAAGAAAGAGGCGTGTGGTGGGCAGTGGGCTGGCTGTCGCTGGTGGTTTTGATTGAAAAAAAAAAAAGATGCGATGCGTCTCGACGAGATTGTGATGGAGTCGGTCGTAGTCACTGGTCAGTCAGTCGGTGCCCACGTGTGGGGGTGGTCGTCCGTCGTGCCCGTGCGCGAGCGATGGATGGGCACCAGACGGTTGGGACGGAATTGGAAACCTTCCTTTGCGCTCTTGCTCCATGCTGGCTGCCTGGCTGGTTTGACACGGCCAGCAGGGGGAATTGTGCTAGAGGGAATGTAGTCTTTCTTCACGATCCTATTTGGTTAGGATTAGCTAGAGAATATGTACTACTTCTATTAATAGTTATACTCTAACACTCACGTCAACCGCGGTTTACCTGGATTTTTTTTTTCAGGTGGCTGGATCCCTAGTTTCTCTTTTCATGTGAACTGTGATTAATTTACGGGTTTTTTGTTTATTGAAACCTTGTGGTTTTTCGCATTCTATCTGGCTAGATTTCGACCGCGATACGGATCGAAACGTAGGTAGTCATGCCTTTCTTTACTGGATCTCTAGTTTCTCTTTTTTTTTTTCACGTGAACGGAGTTTACTTGGCTTCCCCGTAAGAGCGTTCATTGGAACCTCACGGTTGCCCGCGTTCTATCGGGCTGGATTTATGGCCGGCGGCGCGGATCGAAACGTATACGGTCATCGTGCCTTTCTTGACTGCATCTCTAGTTTCTTTTTGTTAACGCCAACAGGGTTTGCATGGCTTCTCCAATAGCGTTCATTAAGACCTCGCGGTTGCCTGCGTTCTATCTGGCTAGATTTATGGCTGGCGGCGCGGATCGAAACATATGCGGTCATCGTGCCTTTCTTGACTGCATCTCTAGTTTCTTTTTGTTAACGCCAACAGGGTTTGCATGGCTTCTCCAATAGCGTTCATTAAGACCTCGAGGTTGCCCGCGTTCTATCTGGCTGGATTTATGGCCGGCGGCGCGGATCGAAACGTATGTGCTCATCATGCATTTCTTGAGTGGATCTCTAGTCTTGCTTTTTTAAACGTGAACCGTGGTTTATATGGCTTCCTGCTAGCGTGCATCGAAACCTCGTGCTTGCCTGCATTCTATCTGCCTCCTCACTCTGCACGCATTCTATCTAGCTATATTACTGGCCGGCGTTTCGGATAGAAACATACGTGATCAATATGTGTTTCTTGAGTGGATCTCTAGTCTTGCTTTTTTAAACGTGTTTTGCGGTTTACAGGACCTTTTTGCTAGTGTTTGTTGAAACCTCATGGTTGCCGGCACTCTATCTGGCTAGATTTCCGGCTGGCGACGCGGATCAAAACGTACGTGGTCGACATGTGTTTCTTGACGGATCTCTAGTTTCTTTTTTTCACGTGAACCGCGGCTTACGTGGCTTTTCCGCTAGGGTGCATTGAAAACCTCGGGTTGCCAAAGATTCTATCTTGCTAGATTTACGCCGGGGGCGCGGATCGAAACCTATGTGGTGAACATGTGTTTCTTGAAGGATCTCTAGTGTCTTTTTTTCGCGTGAACTACGGTTTATTTGGCTTTTCCACCA
The DNA here is from genome assembly GCA_015847255.1 of Hyparrhenia diplandra. Lineage (NCBI taxonomy): Eukaryota > Viridiplantae > Streptophyta > Magnoliopsida > Poales > Poaceae > Hyparrhenia > Hyparrhenia diplandra. Next base: position 16,084 of record JADLZK010012171.1, on the reverse strand, counting down.
AAGATGCATTGAAACCTCATGGATGCCCCCATTCTATTTGGCTAGATTTCTAGCCGGCAAAGTGAGGATCAAACATACATGGTCAATATGTTCCTCTAGACCGGATCTCTAGTGTCTCTTTTCACGTGAACCGCGTTTTTATGTGGCTTTTCCACTAGCTTGCATTGAAACCTCGTGGTTGCCCCCATTCAATCGGCTAGATTTCGGATGGCTTCGCGGATCGAAACGTATGTGGTCAACATGCTTTCTTGACGAAATCTCTAGTTTCTCTTTTCACGTGAACTCAGCGGTTTATGTGGCTTTTCCACTAGCTTAATTGCATTGAAACCTCGTGGTGTCGGGACCCAAATATTGGACCCCGTGACATTCTCATATAACGAAAAATCGTCGTCCCACGTCGCCGGGCCCATTAAAACTTCGACTGCTATCATCCCGCTTTTAGAAGGGGATTCGGCCCAGACGGTGGACCCGGGCCAAAGAGCCCGCGGCGCCTACGTGAAGACGCGAGTCGCCCCACGACGGCCACCGGGAGTCACCATGGGAAAAAGAGCTCGTTACGCTCCACGGAGGACAAGGTCGGGGACCTTTACAAGACGATGAACCATGGCGCCCCCACGTCATCATCGGCCAACCTAAGGCTCGGATTCAACCCCAAATCTCCGTCTCGCCCGAGGGTGGTTTAGCTCACCAGCCTCGGATGAGAGACCTCCGCCTCGCCCGAGGGTGGCCTAGCTCACCACCCTCGGCGCCAAACCCCCGCCCGCCCGAGGGCCCAGCTCTCCATCCTCGAGCGAGGTGGCTCAACCTACTCACCGGGGTCATAGACCCTCGGGCGTGGGAGGTTCCGCCTCAAGGAAGGGAAAGCAATGCATTTACGCGGTTACCGGCGACGCGAGGCGCGGGGCCATCGATTACGCCCGATCAAATCGACCGCCAGATCACTTCCCAACCGGCCGATGGGACACAAGGCTGAACCGGTGGCGTATTACGCCGCCCCAGACGGGGAAACCAGGGCGACAATCGTTCATTCCCCCGCGAAGATCGTCAAGACGCCCGCGACGGGCCGGACCCTTCGGGCTTATGACACGCCACGGCCAGCTTTCTTGGGACCGCCCTCGCCATGCGGATCGCGGCTGAGGGACGCCTCACAGATCCTGGGGGGCCGACCGAAAACGGCACGTCGCCCATCGGATTAGGACGCGATGTCTTCGTCAAACAATGCCCAAGCCCGCCAAATTTCGGCCGTGCGCATGCAACGAGCATAGCCTCGGGAATTAGCCACCTAGGCCTCCACATATGTAAACATTACTTCCCTCTTCCCTCTATAAAAGGGGGAGTAATGCCCCATTAGCGAGGGATCCCGCACGACACGAAGCATAACCACCACCACCACCACGATCGTGGGGCTTGAGACCGCCGTCTCTCCCTCACACCGCTTGTAACCCCTACTACAAGCTCATCTTTGAGCGAGGTAACACGAGCAGACACCACCCGGCGGACGTAGGGGCCCGGGGCTTGGCCTGAACTAGGATAACCCCCGCCGTGTCTCTGTCCATCTTGCGCTACGCCGAGGAGGAGGGGGGCACACGGCCTATAATTTTATTGCCGCACACCGAGGCACCCCGTTCTCGGAACGCCGACAGCTTGGCGCCGCTTAGGGCCGCTGTGTGTAATCCATCTCCGCCACCCTCATGGCGTTTCCACCTTCGCTTCCACCCGCCGCCGGAAGCACGAGCTCCCGCGCTGAACACCGCTGTTCGAACGCCGAGTTCGTGGGCGCTTGGCCGCAACTATGAGATGATCCTTTGCCGACATGACCGGCGTAAAGAAGAGCAGATCGCCGATGCGGCGCGTGTCCGCTATCACGGCCGCCGCGCAAGGCGGGCAAGGCACTCCACCGGCGCACAAGGCGATTTTTCGAACGGACTCGAAACCGACGACGCACCCTTGGTTGACTCACAGAGGGTCCCCGTGAACCCTAGGCACCGAAAAATCCTTCCCCGCGCCGCCCGCGGCGATGCCCAAAACCCTAATCGTCGAAAACGCCCACGCTGGTACCGAAGGGATTCCCCGCAAATCCTCACCGACGGAAATCTCACCGGCCGCCGCGAGAGAGCACGCCGTACCTCCCATCGCCCCACGGGAACGCTTATCCCACGACAATCACGCTGAAGAGCCGCATCCGCCGGCGATGCCGCACACCCATCCTACCTCCCGTCCGGCACGACAGCCGTCCCGAGAGCGGGCGGAATCGCACTACCGTCCCCGAGAACGTGGACTTCCTCCGCGCTCGCGCCCTCCCTAACCGACGACGAGGACGATTATTATGACCCCACGCTGGAATGCTTCAATATAGAGATCCAGAGTAAGATGGTCGCCACCCCACGCCTCCGACGAAGATGAGGGCGGACATACCGCCACGACGGGCTCCTCGCGGCGCTTAGCAGCTTCCGCCCCGCCCCCCCGTAGCGCCACGCCGCCGGGCCAACGCGCACTCATGGATCTCGCAGACCGCATCCGAAAGGTGAGTCCGCACGACTTCGAAAATCCGGAGCGTGAACATCCAACGGAGCAAGCCTGGCCGCTGGGTAGGCCCTGCGAGCGCCCATGATCGCAACGGGCGGCGGACGCGACGACCCGGACGGGTACCACCACATCCGGCGCGCCCCGCTCAAATGTAGCCAGCCTCAAACGGCGGCGGCCGCCATGCTGGTACGCTGAATGCCCGAATCCTCTACCGCCGAGGAAGGCGCATTCGTGAGGGCCCCACGACATCTCCCTCGATAGGGCAAATGCATTAACAACAGCGGAGAGCTCCGCTTCCCCGATCGCCACGACGTCACGACGACGGAGGAGTCCCGCAAAGTGGCAGGCCCGACCGACCAGGTGAGCCGGCCTCCCAAGGCCGGTCCGGAACGCCCAGTCGACAACCGCAACAACCGCCTACCTGGGAGCGCATAGAAGACCCCGCTAACTATTCATAACCGAGGCGCTCCCGACCGGGTGGAAGAAATCGAAGGACAACGGGCTCGCCGCGAGGGCGGCTCACCTCGGGGCGGCGGGCGACGAGACGCCGCAGCGCGCCGGGAAGACCGAGAGTACCCCGTATCCACCCGCCACGTGCCTTCAAGGGATATCGAGAGCGCCACTCCCCTCGCGCGCTTCAGCCTCCTAGCCACATCGAGAAGTACTCGGGAGACTCGGCCCGAGGTATGGTTGGGTCGACCATCGGCCGGGTATGCCAGTTCAAGTAGGGCACACGATGACAAAGTAATAATCGTAAATTTGCCCCCCAGCACTCGACTCACCTGTGGCCTGGCCGAACACCTTCCACCTGACCTCATATCAAACCGGGGCAGACTTGGAGAGGACCTTCCGAGGGACTTCCAGTGGCACATACCGCGCCGGTAACTCATGGGACCTCCGAAACCGCCGCTAAATCCGACGAGTCCTTGCACGACTACATCCGCGCTTCCAACGGACCGAGCTCGCGAACGCGGACGGATTCTCGACGCCATAGGGGCCTTCTGGCCGCACCTCTTGCCGTGACCTCGTGAAAAAGCTAGGCGCCGGACCCGACCGAGGCGAACGAGCCGATGGATATCGCCACCAAGTTCGCCGAGAGAAGAGGCCGCCGGGCTTTGTTCAATCAACGCACGGCAAAGGAAAGCGCAAGGAAGAAGACCTGCATGATCCCACCTCGGGAGGGCAAGAAGAAAAAGAAAAAGGACAAGAGCCGCAAGGGCAAGGGTCAAACCCCCAACGCCAGACGATGAAGACAAGGTGGCCGCTGTCGACCGCAGGGGGCCCCGCCCCGCCACAAGAAACCTTCGACAAAGATGCTCAAGAAGCCGTGCCGTAAACCACGCTTCGGCCAAGCACACCCTCGAGGAGTGCAAAACGGTGCGCAAACACTTCGCCAAACTCAGTCCATTCCCGAGGAGGAGGAAGGAGCGCCCGAGGGCAAAGGCCGAGGGAGACAGGGGTTTCCCCGGCGGTGAACAACCGCTTCATGATCTTCGGCGGCAACATCGCAACATGTCGGGTACGGCAACGCAAGAAGGAGCGACGGGAGGTATATGCGACCGAGCCGGCGATCCCAAAGCTGCGCAAGTGGCCTGGATCAAGCCATCACCTTCGACCACCCGGATCACCCTGCGACATCCCAAACCCGGGGCTTATCCATTAGTGGTGGATCCCATCATTGCCAATACCCGCTCACCAAGGTCCTCATGGATCGGAGGAAGCAGCTCAACCTCATCTACGAGGAAACACTGACCTCCCTGGGGTGGACAAGTCCAAGATCCGCCGGGGAGAGGGCCTGCATTCAACGGTGTCGCCCCCTAAGCAAGCAACCGAAGCCCCTTCTGGCGGATCGACCTACGGGGTCAGCGGGACCCTCGAACTCGTGCAAGAGACTCTCACCTTTGAGATCCTTGAGTCCGGGTACATACCGCGCACCTCTGGACGGCCTTGCTATGCCAAATTCATGGTCAGTCCCGAACTATACCTACCTCAAGCTCAAGATGCCGTGGCCGAAGGGTGTCATCACAACAGGCCCTTCGCACCCTCACGCATATGAGTGCGACGCGGAGAGCATGGAGTACGCCGAGGCACTCGCCATTGCCGAGGCACTCATTGCCGACGCCGGAGAGAAGCTTTGACGATCGCAATCGAGCACGCAGGCCAAGCGCCGCCGGGAGCTTTCTTGAGCCCTCCTCCCCAACCAAGAAGATCCCCATCCCAACAACCAAGGAGAAGCCGCCGACCATCAGCTCGAGCCGATCCGAAGAGGAAGCGCTGCTCGCCGACTTCTCCCGCGAACGCCAAAACATTTGCATGGGGACCCTGACATGCCGCATACCGAGGGGGATGTCGCGAGCACTCCCTAGACATCCGACCGCTCAAAGCCGCCATGCAAATGGCGCCATTTTGATGACGCCGTTTTAAGATCATCGGGGAGGAGATCCACAAGCTACAGGAGGCCGGATTCATAAAGGAAGTATTCCACCCGCAGTGGTTAGCTAACTCGTATTAGTAGAGAAAAAGAATGGGAAATGGAGGATGTGTGTGGACTACACTAGTCTCAACAAAGCATGTCCAAAAGTTCCCTTTCCTTTGCCTCGAATCGACCAAATTGTCGACTCGCCGCGGGATGCAAAACTTTGTCCTTTCTCGATGCATATTCCGGTTACCACCAGATCAAAATGAAAGAGTCCGACCAGCTCGCGACCTGCGTTCATAACACCCTTCGATGATGTATTGCTACCTCACAATGCCCTTCGGGCTGAGGAACGCCGGGCAACGTATCAGCGGTGCATGCAAATCATCTTCGAGAACTCATTGGGAGGATCGTGGAAGCCTATGTCGATGACATAGTGGTCAAATCCAAGAAAACTGCGCAGACCTCGTGGGAGACCTCGGGAAACATTCGAAAGTGTCTAAACAAGAAAGGAGTCAAGCTCAACCCCGAAAAATGCGTGTTTGGGGTCCCCGAGGATGCCGCTTGGGTTTCATCGCCTCTCAACGAGGCATCGAAAGCAAACCCAACCAAGGTTGACGAATCACGAAGATGGGGCCAATCCGAGACCTCAAAGGAGTTCGTAAGGTCATATGGCTGCCCGGCTTCACTACAGGTCTCATCTCCCCGCCTGGAAAGGGGCCTTCCCCATCGGCCCTTCGCAAGACTGAGCACTTTGCCTAGACCCCCGAGGCCCAAGAAGCCCCTCGGGCAACCTCAAGAAGCTCCCGACCAGTCCACCACCTCCGTGCCACCAAACCCAGAGAGACCCCGCCCTCTACGTCACCCACTACACGTAGTCGCGGGTGGTCGGGTGGAGCGTCTGAAGAGGGGCACATATTGCCGCACAACGCCCCCGTACTTCATCGCTGAGGTGCTTTCCGACACCAAGACTCCTGCATCGCAAATGCAAAACCGCCGCACGCCATCGCATCGACGCGCGCGAAAAAACCGCCACTACTCCTCGCGCACCCAAATGCGTGGTATCCCCATTCCCCTGGAGATCATCCAACCGAGAGCCACGAAGAGTGGCGGCGGGGCTGGAGCTCATGGGCGAGACAATATCATTCTGCCCACAAAGGCGATAAAGTCTCAAGTCCCGGCCGATTTTGTGGCCAATGGATCGATACGCGAATCGCCTCAAAGACCAATCCAGCCGAAAGGCCGGACCATGTATTTCGACGGGTCCATGATGAAGACGGGTGCGGGGGGCCGGTTTGCTTCTTCATCTCACCCCCGGGGTTCACACAAGGTACGCCATCCGGTCGCATTTCCCAGCCTCCAACAACGCCGCGGAATCACGAGGCACCGGGTCAATGGTCTCCTGATCGCAGCTGACCTCCTGGATCCGACGGTTTGGAAACCGGGGGATTCTCGACCGTTATTGACCAAGTCATGAAGGCCTCGGCATGCCACGACCCCAAGATGGAAGCGTATTGCCAAGAGGTGCGCGAACCGGAGGAAAAAGTTCCATGGGCTTGAGCACAAGCACACCCCAAGACGCTACAACGAACGGCTGCGGATGAACTTGCCAAGGTCGCCGCGACACGCAGGAACTGTCCTCCGAACATCACCGAGATCTCAACGAGCCCTCGCTAAAGTACACTCCCCGAAGTACCCTGGGCTGGCGAGACAACTCTGAACAGACGCCCGGGCCATGGCAATCGACGACCCCCCGATCGAGAGAACCCCTATTGGAGTACCTCCACCGGGAGAACTACCCGAGGATAAGACCGAGGCTCGCCGCTTGGCCCGAAGGGCAAAATCCTTTGCGCTAATTGGAGACAAAAAAAACTCTACAAGAAAGGTGCCTCGAATATACATGCGATGCATACCCTGCATGGAGGGCAAAGATTTGCTTGAAGACACCCACCAAGGGAGTGTGGCCATCATGCCGCCCGAGGACTCTAGTCGTAAAGTCTTCGCATGTGGCTTTTACCGGCCCCTCGGCGATACGGGACGCAAATGAAGTCGTGCGCACCCGCAAGGTGCCAATTCGCGCCGTGACTCACCTACCAAAGACAAGCCCCGCATACCATACCGACATGGCCATTTGCGGTATGGGGGCTCGATATGATCGGTCCCCGAAAAGGGCGCCCTGGAGGACACACTCATGTCCTAGTCGCCATCGACAAGTTCTCCAAATGGATCGGCCCGAAATGTTTTGAACCCTCTGACGGAGGAAACTGCGAAAGTTCTTTACGAACATCATTTCCGTTTTGGAGTCCCTAACTCCATCATCACGGATAACGGAACCAACCGTGGGAAAAAAAGTTCCTCGACTTTTGTGATGACTACGGCATCCGGGTTGACACATCGGCCATAGCCCACCCGAAAGACCAACGGTCGGTGGAGCGTGCCAATGGCATGATCTTACTAGGCCTCAAACCAAGGATCTTCAATCACCTGAACCAAGACGGGAAGAGGTGGTACCGGGAGCTACCGTCGGTTCTATGGAGCCTTCGAACAACAAAAGCCGAGCCCACGGGCTTCACCCCATTCTTTCTAGTCTATGGAGCCGAGGCGATCTTGCCTGAACATTGAATATGGGTCCCCAGTCTGCGAGCCTACACCGAGCATGGCAACCAAAGATGCAAGGCAAGATTCCATCGACCAAGTTGACGAGGCCCGAGACGTCGCGACTTCAATTCAGCAGATACCAAAAAGCTCTTCGAAGTATCACGCCAAACGACCGAAGCCTCGGGAGTTCCAAGTCAATGACCCCGTACTCAGGTCGCAAGATAATAAAAGGGCGCCACAGGCTCACGCCACATTGGGAAGGGCCATATTTCATCGCCCAAATACTAAGGCCCTAACCTATAAGTCGAAAAACGAAGGGTGAAGTCTACTCCAACGCCTGGAACATAGAATAGCTACGCCGCTTCTACCCTTAACCTCGCACTGTAAGATTAAACACTTACGTTTTTCGCTCAATAAAAGATCTACATCTTTTATGAAGAGAAACTTCTTGTGCATACCTTAAGGGAGTCTTAGTCTCGTCCAAAGACAAGACTAAAAACTCCCTCGGGGCTACACCTGGGACCCCCTGGGACCCCCTTTCGTTTTTTGAAACTTTTTTTCAAAGAAAAAAAAGTTCTCCCGCTTTACCCGGATCGATCGTTTAAGTTGGCGAAGGTCGCCGCACGCACAAATCCTAAGTGAGGTAGCCGAGCCAAACGGATCGTCCCCTAGTGGCACCCGTCACGACCGCCCCCAGTGGCATCCATGCTCACTATCTCGCTGAGCGGAGAAAGCAAGCGACCCGGCCACACAATAAACGAGAAATTCGAGAGACGCAACACAATCATAACGCATTTGCCCAAGACACAAGGCCTCGGGCAGCACCATTGTTTATGTACATATTCCTTACCCATTTAACTTTTCATACAAGGGGAGATCGGGGGCGTCACGAGCCTCGCCCACCCTGCGCTTCACGATCGGCCGGCAAGCAACATCTCGGCGGGAGGCAACATCCCTGGCGGCATCCCCGGAAAGCGCGCGTGCCCGTCGGCCGCATCCCTCGAGACGGCATCCCGCATCTCCGTGTCCGCCTCATAGCTTGATTCTATGGGGAATACGGAGGGCATACCTCGCCTTCAAAGCGAGGCCAATCTGCCGCAAAGATCGCCCACGGCTATACAACTCGGGTCTTGGCAAGACGGGCGGCATCCTTCCCGGGCGGGCGGCCACGCCCCGCCATCCGAAAGCCGAGGAAGAAGCCCCGCGCCGCTGCTCGTAACCACGGGTCGACGGGAAGTGTGAGCGAACACCGCCATGCACGCCCGCCGCCACCTAAGGCATTCCGAGCTCGGGACCTAAGAAACCACCCACGACGCCAGCGGTGCGAGCCGAGGGTCCAACCTCTAGGTTGTCCGCCCCAGCGACGGATGAAGTCGTACAGGGCCTCCCTCCAGCCCCGGGTATGACTCCCTGCTCTTGTTCCACCACGAGCGAGCCGTAGCCGAGGTCTCCACGGCCTCGGTCCCGATCTTCTCACTCTCCGCGACAAACCAAAGCAACGTCGGCAAACAAAGGGATCAAAGACAAAAGACCTACCGGCGAAAGAACGCTTTGGCATCGCACTCGCCGCCAGCCCGATCACGCCGTGCTCATCCGCGAGCAACTTATGGAGCTGCTCCTTCCCTTCCGAGGGTCTCCCCGCCACCAACTCCCCGACACGGTGTTCGTGGCGTCGCACATCTCCGCCGCTTCCTCGCCTCTTCCCGGACTCCGTCCCGCCGCCATTGGCCTCCCTCCGTGGCCCCGGAGGGACCGCCGCATCCTCAAAGTCCCGCTCATTCGGCCATTTAAATTTACCACCGCGGGCGCCCTCGACCCGCCCGACGAGCCGGCCTCCGGTGAGCCCGCGGTCGCCGAGACTCCTCTCCCCGGCAAGAGTAAGCCAGACGTCTCGCTTTGGGCCTCGATCAATTTCACCCGCTGTCGCCCGAGGGCGGTCCGAGCTTCAGACATTCCCGGCGAAGGAGCTCGGACTTCTCCCGGGCGACCGCCGGAGATTCTCGCGGCAAAGACACCACCAATTATGGCACATACATAAGGAAAATGCAGCGGAAAATGGCAGCCAAGACACTCACCGCATCAAATTTCGGGCGAGACGACCGTTATGGTGTCACCATCTTCGCATAGGCCGGCGACCCACCGCGGATCTGCTCATGGGTCCCGCACGCCAGACCTTTGGGACGGTCATCGATCACCACGGCGGCGGGACCCCCTGGCACATCACCCAAGGTCAAGGGGGACCACCCAACGAGCCTCGCTCAGAGGAAGATTTCATCCACCGGCAGCCTCTCAGCTTCGGAAACCCTGCACGATAAAAGTCCGGAGGTCCTTCGGCGCGACCACGCACGGACCTCACCAGCGCGAAGACGACGCTTTTAGAAGGGCGCGTCCAACCCGCGCATGGAGCAACGGAAGTCGCATTGTACGCCATGAGCCCCCTGATCGGGGGAGCCGACACAAGTGAAGACCTCCGTGTCTCCGCCGCCTCGAAGAGCTCCTCCGAGAGACTCTGACGAAGGGCTTGGCTCCTCGGGAGGGCAACAAGGGCCAGGATCCTCAAACGGCGCTAATCCGCCCGGCGGCAATGGTCAAGGCCACGCAAGCAAAATAACTCTCTGAGTCAATCACCATAGGGTCGGGTGGACGCCCACCATCACCACCGTGGGCTTGAACCACCTCGAGAAATCTCTACCGCCCGTTCCGCCCGACCCTCCCGAGGCTCCTGGGGCTAACACCCACCTGGGGACCCCAACACTGTGGACAACGCCTTGGTGAGACAACCCCGGCTTGGGGCCTGGCCGAGGCTTTTTGACCGCCTTCGTGGCCTTCTGGGATGCAAGGGACGTAGTGGGGGCCCCGCCTCGAAGTCAAGAACGCGGCAAAAAGAAGCCAAAATACCCTGGAAGAAGGCTAAACAGCGAAAACACGAAGGGACTCACGAGGCCCGAGGGATCGCTTCCGGGTGTGGCCGAGGCGCGGAAGACTGCGACCGGGCATCGCACTTGGACGCACGGGCCGCCTCCCACCTGCCAGCGACGCGGGAGCCTGGGCGGTGAAGCGGGCAAGATCGCACGTTTCACCTCGAGCGGCGCCCCCGCGACGCCCAGAGTCGCTGGCCTCTTCACGCCTCGAAGTCTCACCTTGGCAAAGCACAAGGCGCCCACGCGTCTGGAGACCCCCTGTGTGCCGCCACCAGTCCCGGGCTCCTACTGGGGAGGAAGCCCCGGGCATTCCAGTCCCAAGGCCTCCGACGTCCCTCGTGCACGGGCACGTAGCTGGCCCGAGTGGGCCGCCAACCCCAAGGCCTGGCCTATACGAGCCGCCACATCGTCATCCGACGAGTTCACGACGAACTCGCCCTCCTCATCCTCCCCTCCCTCGGTATTCGAGGTATCAGCCATTGGCCCCGCCTTCGTTGCCCGGCCCGGCGGCTGGCGGGCCACGCTTCTTCTTCTCCTCCTCCTCCCCGCCCCGCGCGCCCTCCGCTGCCGTCCCGAAGACCCGCTTGCCGCCCGCGGCATCTAGATCGGCACAGCGAGAGGAGAGTCGTGATAGTTCAAACGACCGCAAGAAGATGGAATAAGAACCGCGGTGGTAGCCACGCCGGTAACAACAAGACGATGCAAGAACGCCGAAGCCAAAAGCGCTTTACCAAGGAAATGTACCCACCAGGGCGCGATAGGGATCTCGGGAATGCAGGGACGGGTATTGGACCCCAATGCCTCCCTCACCCTCTTGGCCGGCCATCGGTGGAAAGCGTATGGATGACATCCGAGACTCCTCAAGACCGGCAACCGAGGAAGTCATCGACTCATGAGCAAAGGGTGAGCCATCAATGGCAACACCCGACGCCGATGAAAAGCGACCACCACGGCCGCTGCGTTCACACCCCCATCTCGAGCCGCAGGATCGCCTCGCCTCAAGCCCTCCAACCGGGGATGATCCGCCGAGGGGGACCCCCAGTTCCACTTATTCTGCCGTTTAAGGACACGCCCGGTGTATGCGGGCGCGTTCCCATCATTGCGGAGGTAGAACCACCGATCCTGCCACCCCTTATTAGAAAGAGGTAAGCTTGGAAAGGATGTACCCATCGCCCGGTTCAGCCTTGTTCGCCCGATCGGACTGACTTGCACGCAACCACCACGCAACGCAACGCCCGCCGTGCCTCCCTCCCTTCACCACCGAGGCAAAGGTGAGATCCCGCCTTTGAAGAACCACAACCAAAGGTCCCAATGCGCTCGATCCCCGTGAATCCTCACGTAGGGTAACAAAGATAGCCGCTGAGATCGAAGTTCGGGGCAGATGGTGGAGCTTGACGTCATAATGATGAAGAATCGCCGAATAAACCGCCCGCCGGCATCCCGAACCCGCGCCGGCGAAGATCCATCAACTTCACCACATAGCCATCGGGAGGGTTAGGCTCCTCCTCGGGTCCAATGCGCGCAATCCACTCCGCCGCCGGCATTGGTACGAGGGGCGAAGAAGCCCCCCCTCGACAAGGCGCCGGCTTTTCCTCCGTCGCCGCCGCGTTCGCCACGGTTCGCATCGAAGCACCTCTCTCGTGTTGTCGCCGCCACCGATTGCGCCATGGACGAACGGGAGGACGAGCGAACAACCACTGGCAACACCGCTCACACGAGCACAAGGCAAGTGGATTTCTCCCTTAACCTCTCCCCGTCTTTCTTTCTATCTCCCAATTGCTGCAGCAGAAGAAGGCAAGAAGGCGATGGCAAGAACAAAGGAGCAACTATCCGCCGCCGCCGACGACCCCCATATTTATAGGGAAGGGAAGGCAAACCGCCTGGCGCGTATCGAACCGACTTCTCGAATGAACGGCCCATGATGAAACAAAACGCTCATCCAACGGCTCGGCCCAAAGCGGTAGAGCCGTCAAGAGCATTAATGCACCTTTGACGGTGCTCTCGACACGCCGACAAGAAGCCCGCAGCCACGCCCCATCGGATCGAACAGCACGCCACCTCGAGCGCGGCGAGGAGACGCCTCGTCTCCCGGGCCAGGTAAACCGTCCTACCATTCATATCCAAAGGCGCCCAACCCTAAGGGGCAAAAAGTCGGGCCGATGACGGTTCTCACCTCCGGCGGAACCAAACGAAGCCTGGCCTGGCGCGACGTCAACGTGCACCCTACGATCCGTAGGTTGCCGTGCGGGCCCACATGGGTTTCTATCGCCTCAGGGATAACCCGAACCGGGGATCGGGATGGAAATGCACACCGGGCTATACGGGCCCTCCGGGCCCGGGATTTCCCGAACGTGTTTAAGACCCGCGGTTGTTTGCTATAGAGATGTCCCATCCGTGGAGGCCTCAGGCCCTCGTGGATTGACCCGTCAAACCCCGGGATCTGCTAAGCGGTCCGAGGGTTCTCATGGGGTGAATCCTAGATCACATAGCCGACCCTTGCTCCGGCGAGGGCACGGGCACCCACTTTAAACCGACCGTTACAACGCTCAAACGGAGCGCACCATGGTCGACAGAGGAGCCGTATAATCAAAGTCGAGGGAGCCCGGTCGACCTTGCGCATAAGCGGTGGCCCTCGGCCGCCCACGCAAAACAAACACCGCCGCACAAACAAGCGCAATTTAAGAGCTGTTTTCGCCTTGCCGGCGTCGCGAGGTATAAAAGACCTCGGCGAATCCGCCATTCCACTCGAGGCCCTGGGCTTCACTCCGGCCGGGTGAGCCGCGCACCCATTGTAGACGAACCACCCCGAGAAAAAACAAGGCGACGGAACGGCACAACCCCGGCGAGTCCACACTCGCCGGGGCTTGGGGCTACCGTCGGGACCCAAATATTGGACCCCGTGACATTCTCATATAACGAGAAAATCGTCCGGCCCGTCAGGGCCCTGGAAAACTCGGCCTGCTATCATCCCGCTTGAAGGACGGCCCTTGACGGTGGACCAGCCAAAGAGCCACGACGCCTACGTGAAGACGGAGTCGCCCACGACGGCCCACCGAGTCACCGCGACGAAAGAGCTCGTTACGCCACGAGAGGACAAGGTCGTGGACCTTTACAAGACGATGAACCATGGCGCCCCACGTCATCATCGGCCAACCTAAGGCTCGGATTCAACCCCAAATCTCCGTCTCGCCCGAGGGTGGTTTAGCTCACCCGGCCTCTGATGAGACTCCGCCGCCCGAGGGTGGCCTAGCTCACCACCCTGGGCGCAAAAAACCCGCCTCGCCCCGAGGGAGACCCAGCTCTCCATCCTCGGCGAGGTGGCTCAACCCACCCCACCCACCAACATAGACCCTCGGGCGTGGAGGTTCCGTCTCAAGGAAGGGAAACAAATGATTTAATGCGGTTACACGGCGACGAGGCGCCCGGGGCCATCGATTACGCCCGATCAAATCGACCCGCCGATCACTTCCCAAATCCGACCGATGGGACACAAGGCTGAACTGGTGATGTATTACGCCGCCCGGACGGAAACCAAGGACGACACGCTCATTCCCAAGAAGATCGTCAAGACGCCACGACGGGCCGACCCTGCGGGCTTATGACACGCCACGGCCGCCTTTCCCGGACCGGCCCCTTGCCATGCGGATCGTGAGGGGACGCCTCCACAGATCCTCGGGGGCGCACCGGAAACGGCACGCCCGCCATCGGATTAGGGCCGCGTGTCTTAGATCAAACAACGCCCAAACCGGCCGGCCCTCGGCGTGCGCATGCAACGAGCATAGCCTCGAATTAGCCACCTAGGCCTCCACATATGTAAACATTACTTCCCTCTTCCCTCTATAAAAGGGGGAGTAATGCCCCATTAGGGGATCCCGCACCTTTATGTAAGCATAACCACCACCACCACCACGATCGTGGGGCTTGAGACCAGCGTCTCTCCCTCACACCGCTTGTAACCCCTACTATAAGCTCATCTTTGAGCGCGAGGTAACACGAGCAGGACACCACCTGCTGGACGTAGGGCCCCGTTGGCCTGAACCAGGATAACCCCGCCGTGTCTGTGTCCATCTTGCGCTACGCCATAGGAGGAGGGGGCACACGGCCTATAAATTCTTTATTGCCGGCACCCGAGGCACCCCCGGTTCTCGGAACGCCGACATCGTGGGTGCCCATTCTATCTGGCTATATTTCTGTCCGGCGATATAGATCGAAACGTGCATGGTCAACATGCAGTATTTGACTTGATCTATAGTTTCTCTTTTTACGTGAATCGCGATTTATGTGGCTTTTGAACTAGCCTGAATTAAAATCTCCTAGTTGCCCGCATTCTATCTGGCTAGATTTTTGGCTGGCTCTGCGGATCGAAACGTATGTGTGCCTGTCCAACCAGCTTCATGTGGGCGCGCCTATGAACTCTATGGGTGATGCGCCTATATACTGCAAGTTTACTCTTGGAGCACGCATAGAAATCACAACATAGTAGGCTCGAACTAGGTCCATCGGATATTGGCATGCATAGGAACTTTGTGCATGGCACGACGCCATCGGCTGGCTTTCTATTCACACTTCACATGTATATAGGGATTTTGTGCACGCAGTGTCCATGCATCCGTTGTTCTTCTTATTGTATACGTCTAGAAAACTGCCTCTCTTGGAATCTAACTTGCTTTTAATTTGCTTTGCCACCCATGATTCCTCTATGTCAACCCGACTAGCAGCTACATTTTTGTTGATTCTTCTCAAATTAAAAATTGGTAATTTTTTTTTTCAAGAATGGTTTCCTTGGAGCCTAATATGTTGTGTTGTATCCAAAAATCAGTGTCGTCATGGTGTGGGACTCTTCCATGGAAAAAGTATAATAACTTGACGGTACACACTAGAATAAGTACAGGCTCTGCTCATTCTTCTACACAAATACTCGTGTAGGAAGAATCTGTGGTCAAAGTTCCAAACAGTTGTTCAACAAACCTCGAAACAGTTTTGGTAGTACTTGTGACTGTGGAGTACGTACCTGGCCTTGCTGCTGCGAGGTAAAACCTTCTAGAACATGAGAGCTTGAAATTAAGCAAGCGAACCACCGCCACTAAGCTAGCTACGTCGACACTCAACCGCCAGGCTAGGCTAGGCATATCACGCTTGCTTGCATGGGGTCCACGGAGTTTATGCAAAATGTGTTCTCTGACCAGCCGCGATCATGCTCAATCACTCACGCTGCAGAGTGCAGCAGAGTCGGCAGTCTCTCGTCACTTGCTTCCAAAACATTCGTCAATGAGCGCAGTGATAAAAGGCTGTTTGTTTGTTAGGTCGGGTCGTTGGGCAGGCGAGTCCACCAATCATGCCTCGTCAGGTCGATGATCCATCAGCCGGTACCAACTATTGCTAGGAGTACTTAGTTTATGTCTGTGTAGATTAGGCGTATATATAGAATGATGGCCGTATATATGGGCAAATAACGGATTGAGGTGGTTGTTTTCCTCTAAAAATATATTGCGGTGGCCAGTATATAGTAGGTCCCATGCATGAAACCGAAGGTCCACCGTTACCTTAGCCTGTCGTTGGGAAGGGTATGGATACGGGTGTATCCATACCCATACCCGTATCTTGCTTATCCATACGTTACCCT
>JADLZK010012170.1:0-43389 GCA_015847255.1 Hyparrhenia diplandra | reverse complement strand
AACCCTAAACCTAAACCTAAACCTAAACCTAAACCTAAACCTAAACCTAAACCTAAACCTAAACCTAAACCTAAACCTAAACCTAAACCTAAACCTAAACCTAAACCTAAACCTAAGCCTAAACCTAAACCCCTAAACCTAAACCTAAACCTAAACCTAAACCTAAACCTAAACCTAAACCTAAACCTAAACCTAAACCTAAACCTAAACCTAAACCTAAACCTAAACCCTAAACCTAAACCTAAACCTAAGCCTAAACCACAAACCTAAACCCTAAACCCTAAACCCTAAACCTAAACCTAAACCTAAACCTAAACCTAAACCTAAAACCCTAAACCTAAACCCTAAACCCTAAACCTAAACCTGGGCCTAAACCTAAACCTAAACCTAAACCTGGGCCTAAACCTGGGCCTAAACCTAAGCCTGGGCCTGGGCCTAAGCCTAACCTGGGCCCTAAACCTGGGCCTAAACCTAAGCCTAAACCTGGGCCTGGGCCTGGGCCTGGGCCTGGGCCTGGGCCTGGGCCTGGGCCTGGGCCTGGGCCTAAACCTAAACCTAGGCCTAAACCTAAACCTAAGCCTGGGCCTGGGCCTGGGCCTGGGCCCTGGGCCTGGGCCTGGGCCTAGGCCTGGGCCTGGGCCTGGGCCTGGGCCTGGGCCTGGGCCTGGGCCTGGGCCTGGGCCTGGGCCTGGGCCTGGGCCTGGGCCTGGGCCTGGGCCTGGGCCTGGGCCTGGGCCTGGGCCTGGGCCTGGGCCTGGGCCTGGGCCCTGGGCCTGGGCCCTGGGCCTGGGCCTGGGCCTGGGCCTGGGCCTGGGCCTGGGCCTGGGCCTAAACCTAAACCCTAAACCTAAACCTAAACCTGGGCCTAAACCTGGGCCTAAACCTAAACCTGGGCCTGGGCCTAAGCCTGGGCCTGGGCCTGGGCCTGGGCCTAAACTGGGCCTGGGCCTGGGCCTGGGCCCTGGGCCTGGGCCTGGGCCTGGGCCTGGGCCTGGGCCTGGGCCTGGGCCTGGGCCTAAACCTGGGCCTGGGCCTGGGCCTGGGCCCTGGGCCTGGGCCTGGGCCTGGGCCTGGGCCTGGGCCTAGGCCTGGGCCTGGGCCTGGGCCTGGGCCTGGGCCTGGGCCTGGGCCTGGGCCTGGGCCTGGGCCTGGGCCTGGGCCTGGGGCCTGGGCCTGGGCCTGGGCCTGGGCCTGGGCCTGGGCCTGGGCCTGGGCCTGGGCCTGGGCCTGGGCCCTGGGCCTGGGCCTGGGCCTGGGCCTGGGCCTGGGCCTGGGCCTGGGCCTGGGCCTGGGCCTGGGCCTGGGCCCTGGGCCTGGGCCTGGGCCTGGGCCTGGGCCTGGGCCCCTGGGCCTGGGCCTGGGCCTGGGCCTGGGCCTGGGCCTGGGCCTGGGCCTGGGCCTGGGCCTGGGCCTGGGCCTGGGCCTGGGCCTGGGCCTGGGCCTGGGCCTGGGCCTGGGCCTGGGCCTGGGCCTGGGCCTGGGCCTGGGCCTGGGGCCTGGGCCTGGGCCTGGGCCTGGGCCTGGGCCCTGGGCCTGGGCCTGGGCCTGGGCCTGGGCCTGGGCCTGGGCCCTGGGCCTGGGCCTGGGCCTGGGCCTGGGCCTGGGCCTGGGCCTGGGCCTGGGCCTGGGCCTGGGCCTGGGCCTGGGCCTGGGCCTGGG
Source organism: Hyparrhenia diplandra (assembly GCA_015847255.1). NCBI lineage: Eukaryota > Viridiplantae > Streptophyta > Magnoliopsida > Poales > Poaceae > Hyparrhenia > Hyparrhenia diplandra. The sequence continues at coordinate 41,730 of JADLZK010012170.1, read as the reverse complement.
CCTGGGCCTGGGCCTGGGCCTGGGCCTGGGCCTGGGCCCTGGGCCCTGGGCCTGGGCCTGGGCCTGGGCCTGGGCCTGGGCCTGGGCCTGGGCCTGGGCCTGGGCCTGGGCCTGGGCCTGGGCCTGGGCCTGGGCCTGGGCCTGGGCCTGGGCCTGGGCCTGGGCCTGGGCCTGGGCCTGGGCCTGGGCCTGGGCCTGGGCCTGGGCCTGGGCCTGGGCCTGGGCCTGGGCCTGGGCCTGGGCCTGGGCCTGGGCCTGGGCCTGGGCCTGGGCCTGGGCCTGGGCCTGGGCCTGGGCCTGGGCCTGGGCCTGGGCCTGGGCCTGGGCCTGGGCCTGGGCCTGGGCCTGGGCCTGGGCCTGGGCCTGGGCCTGGGCCTGGGCCTGGGCCTGGGCCTGGGCCTGGGCCTGGGCCTGGGCCCTGGGCCTGGGCCTGGGCCTGGGCCTGGGCCTGGGCCTGGGCCCTGGGCCTGGGCCTGGGCCTGGGCCTGGGCCTGGGCCTGGGCCTGGGCCTGGGCCTGGGCCTGGGCCTGGGCCTGGGCCTGGGCCTGGGCCTGGGCCTGGGCCTGGGCCTGGGCCTGGGCCTGGGCCTGGGCCTGGGCCTGGGCCTGGGCCTGGGCCTGGGCCTGGGCCTGGGCCTGGGCCTGGGCCTGGGCCTGGGCCTGGGCCTGGGCCTGGGCCTGGGCCTGGGCCTGGGCCTGGGCCTGGGCCTGGGCCTGGGCCTGGGCCTGGGCCTGGGCCTGGGCCTGGGCCTGGGCCTGGGCCTGGGCCTGGGCCTGGGCCCTGGGCCTGGGCCTGGGCCTGGGCCTGGGCCTGGGCCTGGGCCTGGGCCTGGGCCTGGGCCTGGGCCTGGGCCTGGGCCCTGGGCCTGGGCCTGGGCCTGGGCCTGGGCCTGGGCCTGGGCCTGGGCCTGGGCCTGGGCCTGGGCCTGGGCCTGGGCCTGGGCCTGGGCCTGGGCCTGGGCCTGGGCCTGGGCCTGGGCCTGGGCCTGGGCCTGGGCCTGGGCCTGGGCCTGGGCCTGGGCCTGGGCCTGGGCCTGGGCCTGGGCCTGGGCCTGGGCCTGGGCCTGGGCCTGGGCCTGGGCCTGGGCCCTGGGCCTGGGCCTGGGCCTGGGCCTGGGCCTGGGCCTGGGCCTGGGCCTGGGCCTGGGCCTGGGCCTGGGCCTGGGCCTGGGCCTGGGCCTGGGCCTGGGCCTGGGCCTGGGCCTGGGCCTGGGCCTGGGCCTGGGCCTGGGGCCTGGGCCTGGGCCTGGGCCTGGGCCTGGGCCTGGGCCTGGGCCTGGGCCCTGGGCCTGGGCCTGGGCCTGGGCCTGGGCCTGGGCCTGGGCCTGGGCCTGGGCCTGGGCCTGGGCCTGGGCCTGGGCCTGGGCCTGGGCCTGGGCCTGGGCCTGGGCCTGGGCCTGGGCCTGGGCCTGGGCCTGGGCCTGGGCCTGGGCCTGGGCCTGGGCCTGGGCCTGGGCCTGGGCCTGGGCCTGGGCCTGGGCCTGGGCCTGGGCCTGGGCCTGGGCCTGGGCCTGGGCCTGGGCCTGGGCCTGGGCCTGGGCCTGGGCCTGGGCCTGGGCCCTGGGCCTGGGCCTGGGCCTGGGGCCTGGGCCTGGGCCTGGGCCTGGGCCTGGGCCTGGGCCTGGGCCTGGGCCTGGGCCTGGGCCTGGGCCTGGGCCTGGGCCTGGGCCTGGGCCTGGGCCTGGGCCTGGGCCTGGGCCTGGGCCTGGGCCTGGGCCTGGGCCTGGGCCTGGGCCTGGGCCTGGGCCTGGGCCTGGGCCTGGGCCTGGGCCTGGGCCTGGGCCTGGGCCTGGGCCTGGGCCTGGGCCTGGGCCTGGGCCTGGGCCTGGGCCTGGGCCTGGGCCTGGGCCTGGGCCTGGGCCTGGGCCTGGGCCCTGGGCCTGGGCCTGGGCCTGCCTGGGCCTGGGCCTGGGCCTGGGCCTGGGCCTGGGCCTGGGCCTGGGCCTGGGCCTGGGCCTGGGCCTGGGCCTGGGCCTGGGCCTGGGCCTGGGCCTGGGCCTGGGCCTGGGCCTGGGCCTGGGCCTGGGCCTGGGCCTGGGCCTGGGCCTGGGCCTGGGCCTGGGCCTGGGCCTGGGCCTGGGCCTGGGCCTGGGCCTGGGCCTGGGCCTGGGCCTGGGCCTGGGCCTGGGCCTGGGCCTGGGCCTGGGCCTGGGCCTGGGCCTGGGCCTGGGCCTGGGCCTGGGCCTGGGCCTGGGCCTGGGCCTGGGCCTGGGCCTGGGCCTGGGCCTGGGCCTGGGCCTGGGCCTGGGCCTGGGCCTGGGCCTGGGCCTGGGCCTGGGCCTGGGCCTGGGCCTGGGCCTGGGCCTGGGCCTGGGCCTGGGCCTGGGCCTGGGCCTGGGCCTGGGCCTGGGCCTGGGCCTGGGCCTGGGCCTGGGCCTGGGCCTGGGCCTGGGCCTGGCCTGGGCCTGGGCCTGGGCCTGGGCCTGGGCCTGGGCCTGGGCCTGGGCCTGGGCCTGGGCCTGGGCCTGGGCCTGGGCCTGGGCCTGGGCCTGGGCCTGGGCCTGGGCCTGGGCCTGGGCCTGGGCCTGGGCCTGGGCCTGGGCCTGGGCCTGGGCCTGGGCCTGGGCCTGGGCCTGGGCCTGGGCCTGGGCCTGGGCCTGGGCCTGGGCCTGGGCCTGGGCCTGGGCCTGGGCCTGGGCCTGGGCCCTGGGCCTGGGCCTGGGCCTGGGCCTGGGCCCTGGGCCTGGGCCTGGGCCTGGGCCTGGGCCTGGGCCTGGGCCTGGGCCTGGGCCTGGGCCTGGGCCTGGGCCTGGGCCTGGGCCTGGGCCCTGGGCCTGGGCCTGGGCCTGGGCCTGGGCCTGGGCCTGGGCCTGGGCCTGGGCCTGGGCCTGGGCCTGGGCCTGGGCCTGGGCCTGGGCCTGGGCCTGGGCCTGGGCCTGGGCCTGGGCCTGGGCCTGGGCCTGGGCCTGGGCCTGGGCCTGGGCCTGGGCCTGGGCCTGGGCCTGGGCCTGGGCCTGGGCCTGGGCCTGGGCCTGGGCCTGGGCCTGGGCCTGGGCCTGGGCCCTGGGCCTGGGCCTGGGCCTGGGCCTGGGCCTGGGCCTGGGCCTGGGCCTGGGCCTGGGCCTGGGCCTGGGCCTGGGCCTGGGCCTGGGCCTGGGCCTGGGCCTGGGCCTGGGCCTGGGCCTGGGCCTGGGCCTGGGCCTGGGCCTGGGCCTGGGCCTGGGCCTGGGCCTGGGCCTGGGCCTGGGCCTGGGCCTGGGCCTGGGCCTGGGCCTGGGCCTGGGCCTGGGCCTGGGCCTGGGCCTGGGCCTGGGCCTGGGCCTGGGCCTGGGCCTGGGCCTGGGCCTGGGCCTGGGCCTGGGCCTGGGCCTGGGCCCTGGGCCTGGGCCTGGGCCTGGGCCTGGGCCTGGGCCTGGGCCTGGGCCTGGGCCTGGGCCTGGGCCTGGGCCTGGGCCTGGGCCTGGGCCTGGGCCTGGGCCTGGGCCTGGGCCTGGGCCTGGGCCTGGGCCTGGGCCTGGGCCTGGGCCTGGGCCTGGGCCTGGGCCTGGGCCTGGGCCTGGGCCTGGGCCTGGGCCTGGGCCTGGGCCTGGGCCTGGGCCTGGGCCTGGGCCTGGGCCTGGGCCTGGGCCTGGGCCTGGGCCTGGGCCCTGGGCCTGGGCCTGGGCCTGGGCCTGGGCCTGGGCCTGGGCCTGGGCCTGGGCCTGGGCCTGGGCCTGGGCCTGGGCCTGGGCCTGGGCCTGGGCCTGGGCCCTGGGCCTGGGCCTGGGCCTGGGCCTGGGCCTGGGCCTGGGCCTGGGCCTGGGCCTGGGCCTGGGCCTGGGCCTGGGCCTGGGCCTGGGCCTGGGCCTGGGCCTGGGCCTGGGCCTGGGCCTGGGCCTGGGCCTGGGCCTGGGCCTGGGCCTGGGCCTGGGCCTGGGCCTGGGCCTGGGCCTGGGCCTGGGCCTGGGCCTGGGCCTGGGCCTGGGCCTGGGCCTGGGCCTGGGCCTGGGCCTGGGCCTGGGCCTGGGCCTGGGCCTGGGCCTGGGCCTGGGCCTGGGCCTGGGCCTGGGCCTGGGCCTGGGCCTGGGCCTGGGCCTGGGCCTGGGCCTGGGCCTGGGCCTGGGCCTGGGCCTGGGCCTGGGCCTGGGCCTGGGCCTGGGCCTGGGCCTGGGCCTGGGCCTGGGCCTGGGCCTGGGCCTGGGCCTGGGCCTGGGCCTGGGCCTGGGCCTGGGCCTGGGCCTGGGCCTGGGCCTGGGCCTGGGCCTGGGCCTGGGCCTGGGCCTGGGCCTGGGCCTGGGCCTGGGCCTGGGCCTGGGCCTGGGCCTGGGCCTGGGCCTGGGCCCTGGGCCTGGGCCTGGGCCTGGGCCTGGGCCTGGGCCTGGGCCTGGGCCTGGGCCTGGGCCTGGGCCTGGGCCTGGGCCTGGGCCTGGGCCTGGGCCCTGGGCCTGGGCCTGGGCCTGGGCCTGGGCCTGGGCCTGGGCCTGGGCCTGGGCCTGGGCCTGGGCCTGGGCCTGGGCCTGGGCCTGGGCCTGGGCCTGGGCCTGGGCCTGGGCCTGGGCCTGGGCCTGGGCCTGGGCCTGGGCCTGGGCCTGGGCCTGGGCCTGGGCCTGGGCCTGGGCCTGGGCCTGGGCCTGGGCCTGGGCCTGGGCCTGGGCCTGGGCCTGGGCCTGGGCCTGGGCCTGGGCCTGGGCCTGGGCCTGGGCCTGGGCCTGGGCCTGGGCCTGGGCCTGGGCCTGGGCCTGGGCCTGGGCCTGGGCCTGGGCCTGGGCCTGGGCCTGGGCCTGGGCCTGGGCCTGGGCCTGGGCCTGGGCCTGGGCCTGGGCCTGGGCCTGGGCCTGGGCCTGGGCCTGGGCCTGGGCCTGGGCCTGGGCCTGGGCCTGGGCCTGGGCCTGGGCCTGGGCCTGGGCCTGGGCCTGGGCCTGGGCCTGGGCCTGGGCCTGGGCCTGGGCCTGGGCCTGGGCCTGGGCCTGGGCCTGGGCCTGGGCCTGGGCCTGGGCCTGGGCCTGGGCCTGGGCCTGGGCCTGGGCCTGGGCCTGGGCCTGGGCCTGGGCCTGGGCCTGGGCCTGGGCCTGGGCCTGGGCCTGGGCCTGGGCCTGGGCCTGGGCCTGGGCCTGGGCCTGGGCCTGGGCCTGGGCCTGGGCCTGGGCCTGGGCCTGGGCCTGGGCCTGGGCCTGGGCCTGGGCCTGGGCCTGGGCCTGGGCCTGGGCCTGGGCCTGGGCCTGGGCCTGGGCCTGGGCCTGGGCCTGGGCCTGGGCCTGGGCCTGGGCCTGGGCCTGGGCCTGGGCCTGGGCCTGGGCCTGGGCCTGGGCCTGGGCCTGGGCCTGGGCCTGGGCCTGGGCCTGGGCCTGGGCCTGGGCCTGGGCCTGGGCCTGGGCCTGGGCCTGGGCCTGGGCCTGGGCCTGGGCCTGGGCCTGGGCCTGGGCCTGGGCCTGGGCCTGGGCCTGGGCCTGGGCCTGGGCCTGGGCCTGGGCCTGGGCCTGGGCCTGGGCCTGGGCCTGGGCCTGGGCCTGGGCCTGGGCCTGGGCCTGGGCCTGGGCCTGGGCCTGGGCCTGGGCCTGGGCCTGGGCCTGGGCCTGGGCCTGGGCCTGGGCCTGGGCCTGGGCCTGGGCCTGGGCCTGGGCCTGGGCCTGGGCCTGGGCCTGGGCCTGGGCCTGGGCCTGGGCCTGGGCCTGGGCCTGGGCCTGGGCCTGGGCCTGGGCCTGGGCCTGGGCCTGGGCCTGGGCCTGGGCCTGGGCCTGGGCCTGGGCCTGGGCCTGGGCCTGGGCCTGGGCCTGGGCCTGGGCCTGGGCCTGGGCCTGGGCCTGGGCCTGGGCCTGGGCCTGGGCCTGGGCCTGGGCCTGGGCCTGGGCCTGGGCCTGGGCCTGGGCCTGGGCCTGGGCCTGGGCCTGGGCCTGGGCCTGGGGCCTGGGCCTGGGCCTGGGCCTGGGCCTGGGCCTGGGCCTGGGCCTGGGCCTGGGCCTGGGCCTGGGCCTGGGCCTGGGCCTGGGCCTGGGCCTGGGCCTGGGCCTGGGCCTGGGCCTGGGCCTGGGCCTGGGCCTGGGCCTGGGCCTGGGCCTGGGCCTGGGCCTGGGCCTGGGCCTGGGCCTGGGCCTGGGCCTGGGCCTGGGCCTGGGCCTGGGCCTGGGCCTGGGCCTGGGCCTGGGCCTGGGCCTGGGCCTGGGCCTGGGCCTGGGCCTGGGCCTGGGCCTGGGCCTGGGCCTGGGCCTGGGCCTGGGCCTGGGCCTGGGCCTGGGCCTGGGCCTGGGCCTGGGCCCTGGGCCTGGGCCTGGGCCTGGGCCTGGGCCTGGGCCTGGGCCTGGGCCCTGGGCCTGGGCCTGGGCCTGGGCCTGGGCCTGGGCCTGGGCCTGGGCCTGGGCCTGGGCCTGGGCCTGGGCCTGGGCCTGGGCCTGGGCCTGGGCCTGGGCCTGGGCCTGGGCCTGGGCCTGGGCCTGGGCCTGGGCCTGGGCCTGGGCCTGGGCCTGGGCCTGGGCCTGGGCCTGGGCCCTGGGCCTGGGCCTGGGCCTGGGCCTGGGCCTGGGCCTGGGCCTGGGCCTGGGCCTGGGCCTGGGCCTGGGCCTGGGCCTGGGCCTGGGCCTGGGCCTGGGCCTGGGCCCTGGGCCTGGGCCTGGGCCTGGGGCCTGGGCCTGGGCCTGGGCCTGGGCCTGGGCCTGGGCCTGGGCCTGGGCCTGGGCCTGGGCCTGGGCCTGGGCCTGGGCCTGGGCCTGGGCCTGGGCCTGGGCCTGGGCCTGGGCCTGGGCCTGGGCCTGGGCCTGGGCCTGGGCCTGGGCCTGGGCCTGGGCCTGGGCCTGGGCCTGGGCCTGGGCCTGGGCCTGGGCCTGGGCCTGGGCCTGGGCCTGGGCCTGGGCCTGGGCCTGGGCCTGGGCCTGGGCCTGGGCCTGGGCCTGGGCCTGGGCCTGGGCCTGGGCCTGGGCCTGGGCCTGGGCCTGGGCCTGGGCCTGGGCCTGGGCCTGGGCCTGGGCCTGGGCCTGGGCCTGGGCCTGGGCCTGGGCCTGGGCCTGGGCCTGGGCCTGGGCCTGGGCCTGGGCCTGGGCCTGGGCCTGGGCCTGGGCCTGGGCCTGGGCCTGGGCCTGGGCCTGGGCCTGGGCCTGGGCCTGGGCCTGGGCCTGGGCCTGGGCCTGGGCCTGGGCCTGGGCCTGGGCCTGGGCCTGGGCCTGGGCCTGGGCCTGGGCCTGGGCCTGGGCCTGGGCCTGGGCCTGGGCCTGGGCCTGGGCCTGGGCCTGGGCCTGGGCCTGGGCCTGGGCCTGGGCCTGGGCCTGGGCCTGGGCCTGGGCCTGGGCCTGGGCCTGGGCCTGGGCCTGGGCCTGGGCCTGGGCCTGGGCCTGGGCCTGGGCCTGGGCCTGGGCCTGGGCCTGGGCCTGGGCCTGGGCCTGGGCCTGGGCCTGGGCCTGGGCCTGGGCCTGGGCCTGGGCCTGGGCCTGGGCCTGGGCCTGGGCCTGGGCCTGGGCCTGGGCCTGGGCCCTGGGCCTGGGCCTGGGCCTGGGCCCTGGGCCTGGGCCTGGGCCTGGGCCTGGGCCTGGGCCTGGGCCTGGGCCTGGGCCTGGGCCTGGGCCCTGGGCCCTGGGCCTGGGCCTGGGCCTGGGCCTGGGCCCTGGGCCTGGGCCTGGGCCTGGGCCTGGGCCTGGGCCTGGGCCTGGGCCCTGGGCCTAAAACTGGGCCCTAAACCTGGGCCTAAACCTGGGCCTGGGCCCCCTGGGCCCTAAACCCCCCCAAACCCCCCTAAACCCCCAACCCCAAACCCCCCCAAACCCCCCCACCCCCGGGCCCAAACCCCTGGGCCCCCAACCCCCAACCCCCCCAAACCCCAACCCCTGGGCTAAACCTAAGCCCCTAACCCTAAACCCTAAACCTAAACCTTTTTTGAAAAGTTGTGGGGGCTTCGGCCGGCCCAGTTTAGATTTTTTTTCGATTTGCTCTTGGGCTTGGGTTTTGCAATATCTTTGGCTTTCTCGGAAGGCGTACTTTTGGTCGATTTTCCACTTGCTTTTATTATAAATCACGCAAAATAAAATACAAGACACTACAAGTGGAATTTATTAGTGATAAAAGTATATGGTATAAAAGGTTTTAATTTTACTCCCTTTATGGTAGTAAGTTGTTGAGGGGGAGAAAAATATGTGGTTGGTTCTGAGTCAACAAACTCCCCCAAGCTTACCCTTTGGCGTCCTCGAGCAAAAGAGATAAAATACTTGGTTTGTTGATCGGGGAGTTGCTACTATGCGATTACGTTTTACAAGTGCCGGGGTTATAATAAGAGTGTCTATTAGAGTTTGAATAAAATGGCACATCTTTTTCTCACCCTTTTATTACCTTTCATCGTGGCGGGGCTTTCCGACTTTTCTCAAAGCCTTGGCGGGTTTTGGGATAGAGCGGTTATAACGAGAGGGTGCTTATCATTCATACTTTTTTGATCAAGCTGTTTATCAGGGATTTTATTTAGATAATATTTATTTCTTTTAAAAAGCATGGGCTTTATTGCTATATATATATATATATATTTTGGAGAGGTGGGCTCTGCTCGCCCCTAGACTTTTGTCTTTTATTTTCTCTCTTTTCTTTTTTTCTTTTTTTTTTAGAGATGTGGGCTCTACTCGCCCTCGGACACTTGTCCATTTTCATCTCATTTTTTTTTTTAGCATAGCCCAAAAACATTTCTCTTTTTTTTTAAGCATAGATTCCCCGGGATGTTAAGTTTCTCTTTTTGGAGGCGAGTCATAGCAAATCCATTTGTACCATATCATATTTGGCAACAACTTAGACTAGATAGAGCCTATGCAACCCACATGAATCGGGGTTTTTTTTTTTTCCGGGATGAGTTTTAGAATTAGCCACTAAACCCAAACTTTAGAGAACTTGAATTATAAACTAGGCACAGGCAAAGCATAAGGCAGAGCAACTATTCATCATTTCAACAAGGGACTAAGACTAAACATTTTTATAGCTCATATATATAAGCATTAAGGCACAAAGAAGAGCTACTTATTCTATTTTTGGATTTTTTTTCAATGCAATATTCTTTGAAATGTAAACATGCTAAAATAAAATAAAATTTGATGGAATTAAATATGTAATGCAATGATACTGCGGGGTCCTCCCCAAGCTATCTGGAGAGCCTATTGATCGGGATCGAAGCCTTGGTACCTCGGGAATGCTTCCTCGCGTCTTGATGCGGTAGCCATGTTGGACTCAATTGGGTCCATCTCTGTGCCGACTTTCTGGCTGCTCCCGTTCTGCTTTGCCTTTATGCGGTATTTTGCACATGGGTATTGGCGTGTGCTCAATGTTCCTAGTCTTGGGGCGTCAGTCTTTGCTTGTTTGGACACCCGATAACCTCCACCCCTTGTGGTGGTTGCACATCTTTGGCTGGCGGGGGGCATATCGTCGGGGCTGTCGTCAAAGTCAAATCATTGGCCCTCCATCTTTGCTTGCATCTCCTTGAGGCCACTCGATGGTGTGCGAATTAATGCAGTGGCTCCCCACCTAGGATCATGCAGGGGTATTACCCACAGGGGTCCCCATAGGGTGAGGCCATCTTTGCACAGGAACACCCGATGTGGGTAGGCGTCTTGTGGCGTGAAGTAGGGCTCGTGGGAGGAGGATCCGACCTCGGTCTCTAATGCTTGAAGGTGGCGATGGAGGTATCTTTCTAGCAAGCTATCGGCGATCTCGAGCTCAAATGTTAGTGCACGGCTTTTTATACAAGCTGTAAGTCGGGTTAGGTAACCGAACTATAGTTGCATAGCGAGAAAAAGATGACCAAGCTTTGCCGGATGGTAAAACCTTAATTAAGTGCCCTGCACTAGGCTGCATACGGTCAAAATCCTGGGTGTAGAAATGTACTCTATCTGCTGATTTTCAAAAGCCCCCAATCGCGAGGCGGCGTGTGATAAGAGATGTGCGGTGGCGGGAACAACAACTTTTGTGATAATATGTAAAAAATTCTGCACATCTCCACCACTTTGGAGCTACCTTAATCTTGTGAACAACGACATAGAGTAACTTTAATTCAATCTCATTCACCCATCTAACACCGTGTCTAGGAAACAAAGTCAGCGAGATCTAGCGATGGATAAATCTAAGTGATGGGTCTTTGGATGCACGTGAGTGGCGAGGTTTGAAAATACCGGCCTCATGTGCCCGGATATCTCCTCCCAAAAGTGGTTTTTTCGACAAAGCCGGGGAGGCGCGACATCTATATTTATTGTACATCTACAATTGAAACCCGATGCTTGAGCTAGGTCCACCCATATAGCGTGATAAAGTGTACCAAAAGCGGAAAAGAAATTCCTAGCTAATCCTCTACTAGTGTGCATAAAAACTGAATTGTTAGGGAGGGGAGAACCTTCCTCCTCGAGGGGGAATGTTACGCCACCCGGCTTGCTCTCAAAGGATAAAGTTCATCGTCCATACACAATTCGATCGAGGAGAGGTCGGGGTCGATTCGAGGCGTGTGTTGGAACACACGATCCTTGAGTAGGAGATATGCTTGCATCTCCCGTCCTTCCCGAAGGTTGAGTGCGGCGGCGTCGGCTTAAATCGATTGTCGGGGAGCTTGAGCTTCTTCCTCCCGGCGGGTGCGGCATCTTCTTGCATAGGAGAGTCTTCAAGGTTGTCGAAGTTGAGGGCGGAGCTTGTGCTTGTATGTCGTGAGCTCTGTCTTGGCAGCCGCCTCAACCCGGCGAAGATCCTCGACTTTCTTCATAGCTCTTGCAAAAAGCGATCGGCGAGACCTCGGGTGTGCAAGGGGTTAGTTGAAAGTATGAACTTTCACACCCGAAATCTTGCTCGGCACAATGTTTTTGGTGGAGAAAATGGAGTGTGAAACAAGCGGGAGAGAGTGTGAGAGTGAGAGAGTGAAAAAATGAGGGGTGGGAGTTCTCACACCGTGCTCGGGGCTATTTATAGCCGAGTCCGCGACCGAGGCTGCCTCACACAACGGTTTAGGAGCCGTTGGCGGGGCCCGAACCCGCGGCCGAACACCCAGTCTTGGCGCACGCGCAGGTGTCTTGTAGCGCACCTGCCCGGCGGCCGCCTTTGCTTCGGCTTTGGCCGGGCGTGTCCAGCGGTCATGAAAAAGTTAGGTGGCGTTGTGTCCTCATCTTTGATTCGGTAGTTTTCTCCCCTTTTTGAATTTCTCCAAAATTTTCAAATATAAATTTATTTTTTAAATAGAAAAATTATTTTAAAAATATTTTTGTATATACTTTTATGTAGAAAATATTTTTCTTTATTTTTTTCATGTAAAGACTTATTTTATTTATAAAGATTTTTTATTTTAGTTTTCCAAAATATTTTGTTAATAAAAATATTTTATGAAACACATAAATATATAAAAAATATATATATAGAATTTTTTTTAATATACCCCTTTTTTTTTTTTTTTTGGATATACCCCATTTTTTTTTTTTTTTTTTTTTTTGGATATACCCCATTTTTTTTTTTGGCGGGTTATTTATAGTCGGCACATGCGACTTTCCCTTCTTGGCGGAGTACACTTTCAGGGGTCTCTGGCCGAATCCTTCAACATTCCACACGGTCTTGATGGCGATGATTGCCGGGTGTGTTGTTGCTTGTACCTAATGAATGGGCACTTTACGCCTTATCCTTGATATGGAAGGCGATGAAGCCCTTCCCGGGCCCGATGTCGGCCTTGGCGGTATAAAGAAATGGTCTCCCGGGGGAGGAGAGACACATCCTCCTTTGGGCCCATGTCCAAGACCACAAAGTCGGCGGGGATGTATTCATCTTGGATCTTAATCGGCATGTCCTCCCGTATTCCCTCGGGCCGCCTTGTTGATTGATGCGCCATTTGGAGGGCAATTTGGCGGGAGTAAAAGCCCTCCATGGATTTTTGTTGAAGGTGGTCTTGGACATCACATTATCTTGGCCCCGGTCACAAAATGCATTAGCAAAATTGTGGGGGGGCCAATGGCGCGGTGATGATCGGGGCGTCGGGGATCTCCCTTCTTGGCAATGAATGGCGAGTCCACGGGGGATCTTTTCGGCTCTACGGGTTGGGCGAGCCTCGGAGATATCATGTTAAGCCCGACTCGTGTGGGACCTCGGGTTGCCACAGGGATCCTTCAAGTGGATTAGCGGCACTTGAGGCACAATGCGGGCTAAATTTGTGTCTCTATCATCTTGTTGAAGGCGAGTTGGTTCTTCACGGCCCGGCGTCAACCCTTCAAGCTTGTTATTCACACCTTTCAAGATCTTGTCTTGGTGGCTCATCTTTTTGGTGAGATTTTTTCGTTAATTTTAAGCTGGCCCGATGCCCGGGTCCTTTAGTGATGGTGACCCGGGGTAATAGTTGGAGTTGTACCCACGGTTTGCCTTGGAATGGTGGCTGGGCTTGGTTGTTCGACCACCTCTTTGCGGTTGGCGATACCGTTCTTTTTGTTGATGAAGGCGGCTTCTTCCGCGGGTCTCGGGGCGGTTATCCCACGGTGGCCAACCTCACCACCGTCTCCACCGGGTCATGTGGCGTGCGTGGCGTAGGCGGGCGGCGCATACGTGATGCGCTCCTCCGACCTCTTTAGCGGCCGGAGGTCCATTTTTTGCGGCAAGCATATCCGCCTCCTTCACGGTATGCATGCCTTTTTTTGTTTTTTGGCGGGGCTGTCTTCGCCCCCGCGGCTACGATTTGCCACCATTTTATCAATCGAGGTTGTTGTCGATGGTGGCGATAGAAATGCGCCACCGGCGGCGGCGTCGAGGTGCCCCTTCGATATGGCGTGAGACCATTGTAGAAGTTCGGGCACCGGCCAGTTTTCCATCCGTGGTGCGGGCATGCGGGAATGTATTCTGCGGCCTCTCCCCACGCCTCCGGGATAGGTTCCATTGATGTCTCTTTGGAAATTGGCGATTCTTCCCCTCGGGGCATTGGTTTTGCCCATGGGGAAGAACTTGGCGAAGCGCCCAGCGAGCACTTGGCCCACATCTTGGCGACTTCCTTGTCCTTGTAGAACCCTTTGTTTCGCCTTCCCCACGAGGAGAAGGGAAGCGGAACTTTGATGGCGTCTGGCTGCGACATCTTTGATGGCGATACTATCGCGCATAGCTCGAGGGAAGTGTTGGAGATGAGCATTTGCGTCCTCGCTTCGGCAATCCACGAGAATGGATTGGCACGCACCATGGTGATCGGCCCAGTCTGGCTTCGAAGTTTTTGTCGCCCGCGTTCCTTGCGTCGGCCCTGAGTGGACACGTTGGTGGCCGGGGAGGTTAAAAGTAGCGGCGACCACGAGCCATGGCGAGTTGCGGTTGGTGCGGGGATGTCGGTCTCGATTGTCGGGGTTCCGGTGAAGAAGAAGCGGCACGAGACCGGTTCTTCCTTAGGAGTGCCTCTGGATCGGAGATGAAGTTTTCGGCAAGAGGAAGCGACATACACTATCTGTTTTCATCCACAACGGGGAGAAAACATAAAAAGATTAGCTTTGTATGAGCAAATGGTATCCACGCACCACGAGTTCATATTCATAGCTTGACTTTTTATTATATATTTTTTTTTCACAATGCCTTCCCCGACAGCGGCGCCGAGAAATACTTGTTGGCATTTCTTAACGCAATCAAAGGAAACAGGTATAAAACCCATCCCCCAATAAAAAGCGTCGAAAATGCGCGGCCGACATTCCCAAGTAAACCACCATGTCGGTGATCCGAAAATGGAACTGTCAGCGGGATAGATCTTGCCATCTTAGATATTCATCGCATGGCGCCGCGGATCTAACATTGTAGCATTTCACCCGGAAGTATTGAGGTATCGTTATTATATTTTTCCCAAAGGAAGGCATGTGATTAATAAATTAGCATGGCATACGAATAGAGGAACATGTGTTTGCGTGAACCAAAATGTTCATAACGAGGGGTAAGCAATAACGGTTCATGGATAGTGTGACACACACTTAAGAATCCACCGACAAAAGGATAAAGAAAATAGATAAAGAATAAATGAATAATTGAATAACCTAATGGAGTAGTTCTAATGTATCTAGTCATGGCCATACAAATGAATAGTTAGGATCATATGCAAAGCCCGGTTTAATCATGGTTAGGTCTAGGATAGCGGGGAGACTCCTAGATACCATACGGCCCGATAGGAAGCATTTACGAACTCCTACGAGAACATACGAGCGTGGGGGGGATTTCAAGGGGCGGTCAAGGCTTGTCACGACCAAACCGCCTACCCCCTCAACAGTGGCATGCCCTCATATCCCGCGGTGTCGTAATGCCGGGCACCATGCCGCATATTAGAAACACTACTCTTGTCCCCGGGATCCCCACTTTCGTCGAATGGGCGGACTAGAACAAGAGCAAACCGAAGGAACAACGAACCGATATCCCACCTCTAATCAAGTTAGGCATATGATGATCGATGATGAGCGTAATGAACATGTCAAGATTATGATATGTAAACTATATACTAGTTCATATACCAACACAAGAACATGAACAAAACTATACTCTAGTTCATAAGTTAGGCCAAGAACATAAATATAAGACTTGCAAATAGAAGAATGCTCCATAGAGTGGATGTATTACCAAAGCACTTTCTTCTAGGAGACAAGCCCTCCTTGTAGCTCTTCTACTCTAAGTGTTAAAATACCCGAGCACCATGCCCGCATATTAGAGCACTACTCTTGTCCCCAGGATCCCCACTCGTCGAATGGATGGACTAGAACAAGAGCAAACCCGAAGGAACAACGAACCGTTATCCCACCTCTAATTAAGTTAGGCATATGATGATCGATGATGAACTGTAATGAACATGTCAAGATTATGATATGTAAACTATATGCAAGTTCATATACCAACACAAGAACATGAACAAAAACTATACTCTAGTTCATAAGTTAGGCCAAGAACATAAATATAAGACTTGCAAATAGAAGAATGCTCCATAGAGTAGATGTATTACCAAAAGCACTTTCTTCTAGGAGACAAGCCCTCCTTGTAGCTCTTCTACTCCAAGTGCTAACCAAGAAAGAAAGAAAGAAGAGAAAGAAGAAGAAGGAAGAAGAAGTAGAGAGAAGAGAGAGAGGTAGAGGTGGTAGAGAGAGTTGCTGATTTCTTTGGACTCCAAGTGGTGTGTGTTGAGAGAGGGAGAGAGGGGGCCTACTTATACACTTGGAGGAGGGGCCTAAGTGCTAATTTACACCAAAAACCGACACTGGTAAACCTTCCTTGTATGCGCAAAACCGACCAACTAAGGGCGGAAAACCCCGCTTTGGAAGGTGCACGAACCGCCTCGAGTCGGCAGAAACCGCCTCGAGGGTGCGGCCGCACGGTGGTGCGCGCGCACCACGGGCTCGGCCTAGCCTGGGTCTCGGTGGGAGTGTCGTCTTTCGCCTGAAAAGTTGTGGGCCGGGCTTTGCTCGGCCCAGATTTGATGTTTTGGGTCGATTTGCTCTTGGGCTTGGATTTTTGCACAATACGCTTTCGGAAAGGCGCATTTTGGTCGATTTTTCACTTGCTTTTTATTATAAATCTGCAAAATAAAAATACAAGACACTACAAGTGGAATTTATTAGTGATAAATGTATATGAGTATAAAAAGGTTTAATTTTACTCCCTTTATGGTAGTAAGTTGTGAAGGAAAAATATGTGCGTTGGTTACCGTCAACAATAAGAAGTTGACTCACCGAGAGAATCTCGAGAGCAAGTTCCTCTCGCGAAGAACTTGATCCCCGTATCACATCAGAGAAGATCCCATGCTCTGGTGCCTCTTAATCTACTCATTACTAGATTCACCTATTTCTAATCATAGACTAATTCCTAAGAATTAGTCTTAATCTTTACTGCTAATCATATCCTGGTAGCTACACCAAATTACTCGCTGGCCTATTACGAGTGATAATGACTTAGGTTTCAGGGGTAGCCCCACTTTTTATAGCCCGAGGGATGGATGTGAGCTATTGGATCAAACCAACTTAAATGGATCTTGGATTGAATTTGTGGTTCCCATAGGTCGGTGGAGGAAGCCTGCGTAGCCCGGACACGTGAGCTTTCCTCCGGCGTGCCGCTACGCACCTGGGCGTGCCGCCCGCCCCATCCTCGAACAAAATGTCCCGGCCTTTATGAAGCTGTCTTTCTTCTCATTTGGCAAGGAAGCAAAAAGAAAGGTAGCCTGAAGAGGTAATGCCACAAGCAACAGAAGAACAAGAAGTGGAAGTGGTACCGTTGGAATACCACGTATACAACATACCTACCATTTACCACGAGAACAAGAAAGCGTGCATTGGATGAACAATTCACTTTCGGTTAGGGAAGTGATTCGTAAAAGTACACGTAAGTGTACCACTCTGGACATGCTCCATGTCCCTTCATATGCCAAGTACATCAATGACAATATTCGTAACAAGCGGCCACTTCCAACAACCGAGGTTGTGAAGTTAACGAGAAGAATGCAAAGGCCGCCATTCTCAATCACCGCCGCCGTAAAAGAAGAAGGATCCCGGATGTCCTACAATCTCCTGCTCAATCGGAACACAAACATTCAACCATGCCTTATGTGACTTGGGCGCCAGTGTGAGTGTCATGCCCAAGACAGTCTTCGACAAGCTAAAACATACACATCTAGAGCCGACTGCCATGACACTCCAAATAGCGTGACTTCGTCCATAAGGTATCCAGCAGGGATTGCAGAGGACATACCAGTGAAGATCCGAGGATATTTTGTCCCAGTTGACTTTGTGGTGTTAGACATGGAAGTAAAGACACACCACTCATCCTTGGACGACCATTTCTGAGCACGGCCGGGCCCAAATTGATGTTGGGGCAGGAGAAATCCGCTTCAATATCAATGGCAATGAAGAAAAATTTGAATTCAGGCCCCGGATCTCAGAAGAGTGCAAAATGATCCAGATCAAATACGGGGAGCAAGGAATCAAAGAAATAGAAATACAACCCCCAAAAGCCGGTAACACTCCCAACGTAGTCAACACAGGTAAAAAGTGGGAACAAAAGAAAAAGACAGCTCCTAAAAAGGAGAAGAAGGAGCAGAAAGTAAAGAAAGTTCCTATTTATACCAAAGGACAAAAGGAAGAGAAGGCCTCAAAAGAGAAGGCCTCAAAAGAAAAAGCACCAAAAGAGAGATCCATGCCAAAAGAAAAGGAGGAGGAGCCAAAACAAAATACCAAATCGAAACATGCACCTCCCCAAAAGGTATGGATCCTCAAACAGGTGCAATCATCCGTGTCTCCAGGATCAGATGCACCATCAAGCAATAAATCAGGAGAAAGTCCTGCTCCACGACTCAAAAATGTGGGCCCTCCGCCGAATGTAAAATGGTATCTACCCCAGAAAAAGGTAAAAATAAATAAAGTACCCACGGGCCTCCGAGATAGCTTGGGGAGGACCCCCGCAGTATCATTGCATTGCATATTTATTTTTCAACAATATTTATTTTATTTTAGCTTGTTTAAATTCCAGTAATCTTGCATTCCAAAAAAAATCCAAAAAAAAAAAAGAATAAGTAGCTCTGAATAAATGCTTTTCATGCCTATACATATGAGCTATGGAAATGTTTAGTTAGTCCCTTGTTGAAATGATGAATAGTTGCTCGCTTTTTATATTTTACCTGTGCCTAGTTTATAACTTAAATTTCTCTAAAGTTTGAGTTTAGTGGCTAAGTTATATTTCACCTTGAAAAACCTGATTCATGTGGGTTGCATAAGCCTATCTCGGTCTAAATAGTTCTTTGGTTATGATATGGAGAAATAGGCTTGCTATGACATTATTCTAAGAATGACTTGATATCTAGAGATTTCTTTTCAAAAATCAAACTTCAAAGTTCCTCAATGATATGCACAATCCTACCAAAGCCATATGACAGGATGATATGATCATTCTTGAAAAACCTTAGTCATATGATACTTGTTTTCATGGTGAGCCTATGTCAAAATACTATCAAACCTATGTTGAGATTCTTTTCATATGCCCGTGATCAAGATTCACATACACCCGAAAATAAATGCCGACTCTCACACCGAATCGCGCGCAACATGCACCTTTCCATCCACAAAAGTATACTCCATTCGTTTTATCATGCTCTCTCACAAAAATTCTTGTTGCAAAAAGGAGAAGTATGGGCTATGCTAAAAAAGAAGAAAGGTGGACAAAAGTCCCAATCAAGACGAGGAATTCAAGTACTAGCCCAAAAAAAAAAAAATGAGAAAAAAAGAAATAAAGGTAGCCCATACCCCTTCATCCAAATAAACAAGAGAGAGTCATGATACTTGGAGTCCACTAAATACAAAAAAAAATATTCCACACATTTGCACATCTTGATCAAAGCATATGACTTGTAGTGTTCCAAATACAATCTTGCGAAAAACATATAAATATAGGTGGAAATACGACCAAAAGGCGCCCCACGAAAGCGTATTCACGAAGATGACAAGCCCAAGGGAGAAATGGACCCAAATATCGGCATTGGGCGAGCACACCCCGAGCACAACTTTTCACGACGAATGATGCCACCCGCCAAGGCGGCCATAGCCGAGCCCAGGCGGTGTCTTGCACCCCAAGGTGCGCCCGCACCTCGCTCGGCGATTTCGGCCCAGCTTCGGCGTGGCGGTTCATTCAATGCCAAGGAGGGCGGTTCGGGGTGCGTGGCCTGGTTCAGTGAACGTGGGCGCCTGACCAAGGTCGGTTTAAGGTAGAATTAGCACTTAGGTCCCTCTCCTCCTTTGTATAAATACCCCACTCTCTCCCTCTCTCAACACACACCCACTTGAGTCCTACCTACAAAGCACCACCACCTCTCTCTCTCCCACTTTATCTCTCTACTTCTTCTACTTCTTCTTCTTCTTCTTTCTTTAGCTAGAATTGGAGTAGAAGAGCTACAAGGAGGGCTTGTCTCCTAGAAGAAGTGCTACTTGGTAATATATCTCTTATGGAGCCATCTTCTACTTGCAAGTCTTATTTAGTTCATGGTCTAACTTATGAATTAGTGTATAGTATTGTTCATGTTATAATCTTGATATATGAACTAGCATATAGTCCTTATATCTTGATCTTGACATGTTCATACTTGTTCTTCATTGATCATCATATGACTAACATGATTAGAGGTGGGATAACGGTTCGTTGTTCCTTCGGGGTTGCTCTTGTCTTAGACCGTCCATCCGTAGGGTGGGGATCCTGGGGGGACAAGAGTAGTGGCCTTATATGCGGGCATGGTGCTTGGATATTAAGGTACCTGCAAATATGACAGCATGCCACGGTCGAGGGGGTAGGCGGCTGGGTCGTGACAGCCTAGTCCGTCCCTTGTAATCCCCCCACGTTCGCATCGCCGTGTAGTAGTTCGTAAATGCCTTCCATTGCGCCGGATGGTATCCGGGAGGTCTCCCTGTTATCCTAGACCTAACCATTCATATATCATGTTGCATATGATCCTAACTATATTCATTTGTATGACCATGACTAAAACATAAGAACTACTCCACTAGATTATTCATTCATTCTTTATCTATTTCTTTTGTCCTTCTGTGGAAGATTCCTGTGTGTGTCACGCTATCCATTAAACCGTATTGCTTACCCCTGTTATGATTAAGTTGGACATCACGTACTCATAATTCAATATTCAGATGCCATGCTAGCCTCTTATATACATGCCCTCCTTTGGGAAAATATAAATAACGATGCCTTGAATACTTCCGGGTGAAATGCTACAATGATAGATCCGTGTGCTTGCGGATGAAATATCAACTTTGGCAAGATCTATCACCGTTGATTGACCTAGTGTTATCACCGACATGGTGGTTCCACTCAGGAATATCAATGGCGCATTTCGAGGCACCGTCACCTGAGATGGGTTCTAAACCTGTTCCTAGTGATTGGCGCTAAGAAATGCCAACAGAGGTCCAAAGACGCCATTATCCAAAGACCGATGTTGGAGAGGCCGGGGCTGGAATTGTCAGCATCAATGAAGCGAAGCCCGGCGGCACCCTTGGTGGTGCGTGGATCGCCGGGTCGCGGGTCGCCGGGAGTTCCGCAGCGCCGCCGGAGTGCTTGACGGAGTTGGCGCCGGGCCCGTGGAAAGCGTTCGCCGGCGCCGCAGCTGGTCGAACCCAAAGACGGGCGGGCGTAGATCGGAGGCCTCCTCGCCTCCACTCCGCGCGACGGCGATCATCGTGCCGACTTGAAAAGCAAAACCGACGGTGGAGGTTGAGGAAGCGATGTTGTCGAGGATGGCCATCTAGTCGATGTAGATCAGCACGCATGCCCCTACCGCGCACCAACCGGCCGGGGAAATCCTCGACAATCCTCCGGGAGCGCCCTGAGGTAGATCGGTTCGGGCGGGTGCGTGAGACCGAGATCTAGATGGTTGTTCGTAGACACAAGACACCGGGTTTATCCAGTTCGGGCCGCCGACGGACGTAAAACCCTACGCCTTGTGCTCAGATATCCGAATGGTTACAATGAGAGTAATGTGTCGAATGAAGGAGGTCCCTACCCGCCTTATATACACGGGGGGTAGGGTTACAGATGGAAACTATGAGGTAGGATACGATCTGTTACAAGATCTCCGGGATTGGAGTCTATCCTATCGAATCGGCATCTCCAGGATATCCTCCAAGTGTTGTGCGGGTCACGGACTTGACGTCTCGGCCCGCACTCCAAGCCATGGCCGAGCTCCGGGAGGTCGCGGCTCAGAAGCACGAGTCCCAGGCCGACCTCCGCGAGGTCGGGAGTACGAGCCGGGCCGAGCTCCACAAGGTCGCGGCCCGGGAGTACGAGCTGCGAGGTACCCAGGGGGCGACTCCCCCACACCATTCTTGCCACCAGTTGATAAAAAAGATTGATGAAATTGGTTGGCATTCTAGTTCTGTGACAGCTATATGTGGCAAAGATTCTTCAAACTGCAAGATTCTGTTAAATTTTATCCCCGTGAATACTGGATCTCTTGGCTTCAATTTGTCAGAAAGAAAAGCTTAGGGGGCAGTTGACCAAAATCCAGTTGTCTGGCAGTTATCAAAGGGTTGTAAAATTCATAAGAGATTGGAGGTTTTTCTCTGCCATGCCTAACCTCTATGGGAAGCAGCCCTGGCTTTATTATGCAATTGAAAATATTGGATGATTCAACATCAGTACAGCCCAGTTCAAATCTAAAGGATGATGTTAATTCAAATTCTGGGGTGTCAGTGTATTTGAACCAGGACAAGACATCTGTGGAAAAGCCTTTATAAAATAACTTGAAGGATTGGCTAATATCGCAGTCGGTTGAAATTGCCGATGCTGCTTCACCAAAGGATAAGCATCGACAAAATTTATCCTTCTTGGCTAGTGATTTTTCTTATTCTCCTGTATAGGTCAAGATAGGAAAGCTCAGTGGCCTGATACCTTGGATCACAATCTTGTGCAAGTGAAGATTGAGCCAGAGTTGAAGAAACCACCATGGTCCACTGATTGCCGATACTGGTTCATTTTTCATCAGATGCTGAGATACTTGGTTCATCAGATTATATAAGGAACCCAACAAGTATTTGCCTAAAGGGATATTAGAACCTGATGCTAATTTCTCTGCCAAAGATAAATAATTGAATGTTGGGCCACAAGCTGATCCACAGAATAGATACACCAAGCCACATGTTTAGGAAGGCTGCATTTTCTCTTTCCTTCACACTCTTTTTAGAGGATTTGTGAGTGTTGATGTAATTGGTCCAGCCACCAGATCTTACATTGTCAAGTTTGAAACATGATTTGTTCAGAACTATGGAAGGATTGACTGGCCCTATGATGTTGAGGCCGGCAAGCATGTGAACGTCGGCCAAAGAGGGTGTCATTGGTCCATGACCAAAGAAGAAAGCATTATATGTATTGGACCAGAAATAGGACACAGCTTTGAGTAGCGGCTCATTCTTCTTCATATTTGACAAGGATAAAGATATACATTGATCCAGATGTTGGAGGACCCAGTCGGTTAGCTTTTTATCAGCTA
Source organism: Hyparrhenia diplandra (assembly GCA_015847255.1). Taxonomy (NCBI): domain Eukaryota; kingdom Viridiplantae; phylum Streptophyta; class Magnoliopsida; order Poales; family Poaceae; genus Hyparrhenia; species Hyparrhenia diplandra. Next base: position 19,875 of record JADLZK010012170.1, on the reverse strand, counting down.
CTTTCAGATACCAGTCTCTCCAACCAGGAATTGGGTTTGGCCAAGTCCTAAAAGACATTTTTTCCCAACCTGAAGGCTTCGTCAAAGAATTCTTGAAAGGGAGATAGCTTGTTTCTGCTATAATAACTTTAGTTGGATCTGGGTCGCCCATAGGACCAAGAAAGAAACTATTTGGGGTGTCATGACGAGGAATCAAGATCTCATTTTTAACATCCTAGGATAAATTAAAGGAAGCTTTCAGAGAGAGAGAGAAATGACCGGAGAAATCACCAGATTAGCAAAGAGGGGAAAATTTCTGTCACCTCGGGGATGTTGTCAATTGAAGCCATTTTCTTAGCATCACTGCCAAATACAGACTTAGAATCTGCCTCCGAAGAACGGCGCGAAAATGCTTGTTGACATTTTTTTAGCGCAATCACCAAGTATGGAGGTTTTAAGTCCATTCCCCGGCAATGGCACCAGAAATGCTTGTTGGCATTTCATAACCAAAGATAGATAGAAAGTCTATCTCGATAGTGGTGCTAAGAAAGCCTTATTGATAGATCATAACTTTTAGAGATATTATCCACAAGCGCATGGATCTATCGTTGTAGCATTTCACCAAGAAGTATTATCAAGGTATCTTTATTTATATTTTCCCATAGGAAGGCATGGTGCGAATACCTCTAGCATGGATATGAGTATGGCTTGACATTTGGAGAAATGAGCCAAAGTGCTATGCAGGGGTAAATGATAGGATTTGTAGATAGTGGACGCACACTTGGAACGACCTCAAGGATAAAGATAAAACAAAGAATAAAAGAATAAATCTAAGCGAAACAATGTCGATATATAGCTATGCATATAACAAGTTAACATCATATGCAACACAAGTTAAGAAACGGGGCAAAGTCGGAAGCAACGGGGGAGATCCCCACAAATTGGGTCTGCCACCGTGATAGAGACATTTACGAACTCCTACACAACACACGAACATGGGGATTACAAGGGATGGACAGGGGCTGTCACCACCACCGCCTACCCCTCAACCGTGGCGTCTTGTCATATCGAAAGGTTCCCCATATCCGGGCACCTCGCCCGCATACTAAGAAACTAGCCATACCCCCCGGACTCCCACCCTTCGGATGGACGAGCTAGAACATGGGCGAACTCGAAACTACAACAAACCGTTACTTCATTCCTATTACCATCTCTGTTAGCATTTATATTTTCCAAAATTTTATCATTGTTAATCATCTATTTTTGCGGCAAGCATATCCGTCTCCTTCACAGTGTGCATGCCTTTTTGTGGTTTGGATGGTGTTCTGTCTTCCCCTCAAGCTTGATTTTCCACCATTTTGTTGATTAGGGCCATAGCCATATCAACGGTGAGCGACAGAAATGCGCCACCAGGAGCGGCGTCTAGGTGCCCCTTTGACATGTGTTATAAGTTTTGGAAAACTAACCACTTCTCCATCCCATGGTGAGGGCATACTTGGATGTATTCTTGTAGCCTCTCCCATGCCACCAGAATGGGTTCAATTGATGTTTGCTGAAAATTGGCGATTCTTCTCCGCAGGGCATTGGTTTTGCCCATGGGGAACAACTTAGCGAGGAACCCCATGGAGCATTTGCTCCAAGTGTCAACAGTATTCTTGTCCTTGTAGAACCAATGTTTTGCTTTCCCCACAAAACCTGATAGCATCGGGTGTGACGTCTTTGATGACGATTGTGTCACACAGTTCAAGGAAGGTCCGGAGGTGGGCGTTGGCATCCTCGTTAGGTAGTCCACATAATGGACTAGCCTGCACCATGGTGATCAGCCCGTCCTAAGTTCAAAGTTCTTGTCCCCAACGTTGACAATGGGCCCTATGGGCACATTGGCGGCAACGCTGAACGGAGAACTCGCAGAGTGACTTCGGGCCATGTTGTTCGGTTCGGATGAAGCAGCAACAACTGGTTCGGTTGTCGATGTAGTGGCGAGAGAAGAAGGTGTACATGACTTGTTCTTCCATAGGAGTGCCTCGGATCGGGAGTGAAGTTGTCCTGCGAGAGCGAAACCAGTCATACACTATCCTGTTTTCATCCACAACGGAAAAACATAAAAAGTTAGCCCGCATAGACACCGGCTATTTCTCATGATGTCATACACATATCCTACTAGGTTCTTTTTACCAATGCCTTCCCTGGCAATGGTGCCAGAAATGCTTGTTGGCATTTCTTAGCGGCACTGCCAAAAATAGACATAAAATCTGTCCTTGGCAACGGCGCCAGAAATGCTTGTTGACATTTCTTAGCGCAATCACCGTGTATGGAGGTTTTAAGTCCATTCCCGGCAAGAACGGCGCCTTTAAATGCTTGTTGGCGTTTCATAACGCAACCACCATAGATAGATAGAAAGTCTATCTCTCGATAGTGGCGCTAAGAAAGACTTATTGATAGATCGTAACTTTTAGAGATATTATCCAGAAGTGCACGGATCTATCGTTGTAGTATTTCCCCCAAAAGTATTATTAGGGTATCGTTATTTATATTTTCCCATAGGAAGGCATGGTGTGAAGACCTCTAGCTTGGACATGAGTATGACTTGACATTTGAAGAAAGGAGCCAAAGTGCTATGCAAGGGTAAATGATATGATTTGTAGATAGTGGACACACACTTGGAATGACCTCAAGGATAAAGATAAAACAAAGAATAAAAGAATAAATCTAAGCAGAGCGGGTATGTCAGATATATAGCTATGCATAGAACAAATTAATGTCATACGAAACACAAGTTAAGAAACGGGGCAAAGTCGGAAGCAACAGGGAGATCCCCGCAGCTGATCTGCCAACCGATAGAGACATTTACCAACTCCTACACAACACACGAACATGGGGGGTTACAAGGGACGGACAGGGCTGTCGCCACCTGCCGCCTACCCCTCAACCGTGGTGTGTTGTCATATTCGAAGGTTCCCTCGTATCCGGGCACCTCGCCCGCATACTAAGGAACTACCCATATCCCCCCAGGACTCCCACCCTTCGGATGGACGAGCTAGAACATGGGCAAACCCAAAAGTACAACGAACCGTTATTTCGTTCCTATTACCATCTCTAGTTATGTGAATTATATGAACCATGAAGAACGATGATGAACATGTTAATCTTATCTCATATAAACTATATGCTAGTTCATAATCCTTGATTATAACATATCAAGACTATACTCTAGTTCATATGCCATGCTATATATAAGAAATGAGAACTTGATAAAGGAAGAACTCTCCATAGTATATTACCAAGTATTGCTCTTCTTCCTAGGAGACAAGCCCTCCTTGGTAGCTCAACCTTGCTCCAAATATTTCTAAGTGTCTAAGCTAAAGAATGAGAGTGAGAGAGTGAGGTGAAGCTCCAAATGGTGTGTGTGTGTTGGTGTGTGCCTCTCCCCCTCCTTTTATACTGTGTTCAGGTCGGTTTGGGGGCGAATCCCCTGGCGCACCGCCCTCCCAGGCATTGATGGAACCGCCACGAGCGAGGTGGGCCCAGGAGGCAGCAGGGCTGGAGCCTCCCCCCGACCGACTTTGCTTGGTCGGTTGTGGATTGGGCCTAGGCCGTCGTGGAGTTGGGGATTTGGCCCAAATGTGTCCTGAGTTGGCCATTTCTCTCCCCCTTGGCTTTTATGCTTTCCCGAAAGACGCCTTTTTATTATATAATTTCTGGTACTTGGTGTATTTCCTGCAAAGTGTCACAACTTCCAGGTACAAGTGGAATTTGATTAGTAGCAAAGGTATATGTGTATAAAAATATATAATCCTTCCCTTTTTGGTCTTAAATTGGCGGTATAAAATTGTCATTAAGGACCGCCAAATGATCGAGACTTGAAACAGTTTGACATAGGTGGTGCTTCGTGAGGTCGTCTCTCCAATCGTGATTGAAAGCTCAAAAGAAATCTTTGGATGAACCCCTTAGGGTTTGAGCTTAGTTTGAAAAATGGCGGTGGCTCAATAAAAAGGGGAACGGTTAAAGCCGAATGAAGACGATGAGTGGCAATTCGGTGAATACATGTAAAGTTCGGTTTGCGGTGATATTTTAAAGGCGACTCCGTCGAGATAATTTTGAATAAAATCAATTTTGTCCCAAAATTGGGGGCATGTGTTGACACCAAAATTTGGTGACGGACTTTGCCTCTGGATCTGTTGAGAAAAGATATGGCAACTTGGTGATTTGTTTCAATTGGCTATTTGGAATAGTATCGATTGAGTTGAATGACGTCCCGAGAAATTGGTCATTTGTGTTGATACTGAAGGAAAGAGCTGAGGACACGTCACAGACTTCACAGAAAGGAAAGGACTGGAGTCCAAGTTATCATCTGAATTAGGAAGGACTTGTATTAAGTCGTATTTGAGTCAAACTCATGTAATAAGCCCTGGGTATAAATAGTGAACCCCGGCAATTGTAATAGACATTCAATCATTCAACAAACAAACCGGCTTCATGCCAAACCCTTAGGAGTAGGAGTAGAGTAGATTTCGGCGAGTTCCTCAACGAGTTGAGTGTCATCCGGTAGATGCGGACTTGTTGTAAAAAGTACCGTCAAGGCCGAGTGTCATCCGGTGGACATAGGCCGATTATGTTTCTATCTTGTTTTGAGTGTCATCCGGTGGGACGCAGGGCTTGGTAGATCATGACCGTCTTGTTGGATCAAGACACCGATTCATGCTTAAGCTTGGTGTCATTCGGTGGACGTCGAGTTTTAAGTTAGATTGAGTATCATCTGGTAGATGCAGATCTAACCCGAGCGAGGATTAATTATCCGATCTTTTGTTTTCTTCTAGGTCAATATAGGTTTGGGAACACCAATTCTTGTTTAAGCTCAATGTCATCCGGTGGACGTTGAAGTATTAAGTTAAACTTGGTGTCATCCGGTGGAAAAGGTTTAACCAGAACAAGAATTAGTTGACTCAGGCAGATTGGGCCAAAAGTGGAGCAAAGGCTAATTATCGGCTCTATTAGGCTTGGCATCCTGGTAGATTCATTAAGTTACCGATATTGTTCGTTCTTTTAATGATTTATTTATTATAACAATGTCTTTTGCCCGGTTAAGATTGATAGGTTTGGCCTTAAATCTTATTGAATTCAATCGTCTTTCATGATCAATGCTTATTCTCGCCATGATGATTGATTTCCTGCTTACATTGGCTAATTACTTTCAATCTTGATTGTTACATGTTGTGCGTTCAAGATACTTATTTATCACAGGAAGATTTAGAGTTGATTTAGACTTAATCTGGTGTTATTCTAATACTAGACCAGGTTTGCTTTGATCTTAGATTTGCCTGCAAGTTAGCTTGTTCGTGCTTCATGGACCCTGTATTGGCTAAATAGCCGATACAGTTTTTCACTTTTATGCATGCATGTATATATCTATCTGGATTTACGCATGTGTGCTACCTATCCTGCTCTTATAGAGTAACTAGATCGGCTGAAGGCTTTATGCATTGCATACATATTGAAATAGCCGTTTTAGCTTATTCTTTACTATTTTCTTATCATCAAACACAGGCGTTGACTCTTTAGTCAAAGGCCTTTATCATTGGCTATTTGGCCGTATATTTGTAACTGTCTGGCAACAAAACTGACAAGTTCCACCTTGTGTTACTGATGATTTCTTTCCTTGTCAATTGCAGGGTCAAATTGACTGGCATGCCTAAAACTTCCGGATCCAACCCAGCCGGTGTCTGAGGTTCAGAGAATCTGCAAGCCCTTCTGCTTCAACACGGTTCCTGCGAGGCCTCCAAGTGTGTTGTGCACGAGAACCACATTTTTGTGCCAACAGATTTGTAGGATGGTGGCCGGGGGAGCTTTGGAGGCCTTCTGACAATGGAGGTTTTGAGTCTATGGACCTATGTATTGATGGCATAGTATGTGGTGTACCGAAGGTTGGCTGAATTGCTGGGCTTGGTGAAAGGTTTGCTGCCTTTGCAAAGGATTTGGCTGACTTTGAGCTGGTTGGGGCTGATTGGAGTTGTTTGCTGGTGGTTGGCTTGGTTGCAAACTCTGAATCCCGGCTTGAAGGATTGGTAGCAGTTGTCTGACCTCCGCTGCCTATAGAGACACTTGCATTGCCCTCTGTATTACGGCAAAGGTCGGTGCCAATCTATCCCTTTCTTGCTGCGCATTTTGTAGTTCGGTTTGCAGCTGTTGGAGCGCCTACTCTAGGGTGGGGTTCGGATTGGGCTGTTCTTCGCCAGCTGTTGGTTGGTTGGCCACTGCGGGCGTCTCTTCATTGACCTAGGTTTCTAAGGTGTTGGCATATGTGCTATGAGCGGTGCGCCTAGGCCTTCCTTTGGTTGATGTCTCTGCCGGCACGCTGGTGGAGGCTGCTCTTTTCCGTGCCACAGTGGGTTTTGCTTGGCCTACCATGGTGGTGCCAATGTTGGGAAATGAGGATCCTGACACAATTAGTGTGTGAAGGCGGAGCTCGCTGCTGCTCAGCACCCAGTGGTCGAAGGCTACGATTGAGGGCGAAGGCCTTTGGCCAACAGTGGTACAGATATGACTATCATGATTATCGAAGCAACAATTAGGGTTTCAAGCCGCTCGAATCGCTCCTCCTCTCTCAGGGGTTAAGCTCCCCTTTTATAGGGTACGGTTACAATCTTCTGATGGTACAAAAGTGCCCTGTGACAACTACAGGATGTGCTGAAATTTTCTGCTCTCTTATATATCCTTTCGGGGGCACCTAATTCTTTTACCTCTATAGCCCCTCTCGCTGATGGACCCCTGATGATCTTAACGGTTTGGCCCAAGAAGAGGCCTAGCTACTAGCCTTCGACTAGTCAGCCTTAGATTGAGTGTTGGCCTTCGCACAGTCTTCATTGAGTGTTGGCTTTCGCACAATCCCCATTGGGCGTTGGCCTTTGTATAGTCTTCCTCGAGCGTTGGCCTTCGCACTGTCTTCATAGAACGCCGGCCTTTGCACTGTCTTCATAGAATGCCGGCCTTCGTAGCTCCGCGGCCTTCCCACAGTCTTCACGTTCTTGGCGTGAAGATTCCCATCAGTTGTTTTGCCGACACTAGCACCAATTACGGTGCAAAGGCTAGCTGGCGTCTTCATAGAACGCCGGCCTTTGTAGCTCCACGACCTTTGCACAGTCTTCATGTTCTTGGCATGAAGACTCCCATCGGCTGTTTTGCCGATGCTAGCGCCATCGCACTACATAGGCTACCTGGCGTCTTCATAGAATGCCGGCCTTCGCACTGCCTTCATAGAACGCCGGCCTTCGCACCGCCTTCATAGAACGCCGCCTTCGCAGCTCCGCGGGCTTCGCGATAGTCTTCACGTTCTTGGCGTGAAGACTCCTGTCGGCTGTTTCAGCGATGCTGGGCGACAATCGCAGTGCAAAGGCCTCCCCGTCGCCGTTCTTTGTGCGGAGGCTCTTATCGGCTGTTTTCGCCGAGTGGCCAAACTTGACTCCATCTACATACATCACAAGATAGGCATTTTTAAGAGTTAGTTTTGTCGGTAGGCCCTTCAGTCGCAAGGTAATATCCCCAACACCGCAAGAGCTGCCAACAGGGCTCGCAAACGACAGGCAACCGGCGGATTCGGCGGCCAGCAACGACCAGACAACCTCGGTGGGAACTACCTCGGTGGGGCCAATGGGGTAGTAGAGAGCTAAGGGAGGGAACGACCATGGCAGGAATGACCTCAACGACGGCTGGCTGCCGCCGCCACCATCGTGTCGGGTGCTTTGGCGGATTAGGCGGCCCTACACTTGGGAACGATGGATCTACACTTGCGAAAGGGTGGATCGGGCGGCTCTCGCGCTTGAGAATGTCGATCCGCGCCTAGGGATGACGCGTCGGTCGGCCCATGGATCTCGCGCCGGGGGACGCCGGTGGTGGCGCTGTCGACCATGGGCAGGGGAGGAGGCCGCCGCACCGGGGGAAGCCGGATTCATGCCAGCACAAAGACGGATCCATGCCAACGAAGTCCACCAAATCGGGCGACGGCGAAGCTGGGCTGGCCCTGCTGCCGCCCTCCATGCGCCCGGCGGCCTCCGCCCATGCACGTCACGACTGCGGGCTCACGTACGCCCCCGCCGCCGCCAAGGCGAGCCACAGCTTCCCACAAGCAGCAGCGTGACAGGCCACCTTTGGAGATGGACAGACGAGCGCCGAATGCACAAATCTAGGCACAAGATCAGTGGATCCTGCCTCCCCGGACATGGTTCCGGCGGCCCCTCGCGCAGCTCGAGCTCCGCGACCCGGGACTCGCAGCCACCAACAACCACCACCGGGAAAAGAAGAAGTGCGAAAGAAGAAAGAAAGAAGCGAAGGAAGGGAGGGAAGCACGCTGCCGCCGCCCGCCGCCGCCCGGATGGTGGCAACGGCACAAGCAAAGACACTACCGGATAGAAGCAACTCAAGTATAGTTAGAGGTGGGATTTGGGCCGGGCCGGGCCGACATGGCACGGCACGACCCTCTCGTGCTTCGTGCTCCTTCGAGTCGTGCCCTCTAGGCACGGGAGGCACGTCGGGCTGTGCTGATATGGCACGCTAAATCTTTTCTTCGGCCCAAGTACGGCCCGTGGCATGGCAGCCCGCCTTCAGGTCGTGCCGGCCCAAGTACGGTCTTCAAAATATCTTTACTAGTTTTCTTTTTCGGCTCATGATATGAAATATATATATCTTGTGTGTACCATTTTAATGAAAGTTTTATTGATTAACATAACTATACAAAAATTAGATGAGAGGTAGTACAGTAAATGCTAGAAAATTGCATTGTAGAGTTGTAGAAGTGTCTACATGCCACTTTCGTGCCGTGTCAGCCCAAGCATGGCCAAAATGCTGGCCGGGCCATGTAGCCTGCCGTGCCGAGATCCTAGGCATGGCACGGCCCTCGTGTTCATGTCGTGCCGGCATGGCCAAAAATATTCCGTGCCGTGCCGTGCTTCGGGTCATGCCAGAAGACTGTGCCATGACCCGTCCTCAAATGGCACAGCCCAAAGTCCCAGATTGTGCGCACTACCACATATATACAGTATTTATATATTGGGAAAAGTGGTTGACACAAAATTGAGATTCTTTCGTAAATTAAACAAAGAATATAAAATTAATAAGGCGGCAGTGTCATGCCCAGGATGGATGGTGAGCCGACAAAACCTAATTGGTTGACCATGAGTTCTTTTCGTATGTGGTTCTGTAGCTGAGATTGAAATGGAGATTTGAGTAGATTTTTTTTTTTTTTACAAAAGAGATTTGCGTAGAATGCACTCCCACACCAACCAATTGTTGTTGTGTGCGGGCACAGTTCTTGGATTGAAATTGACAGATCGCACAACCAATTGATGGACACGGCATATGGTTGGATGCAGTACAACCCAGACACATTTTCGACATTTCATTAAGTTCCTCCGTTGCGATCACTCACAACTTTCTATAAAACTATATATATTAGGTCTGGAGCAATCACTATATCTGAAGCAACTTTTCTTTTTTTGCAGAACAAGCCACGACTAGACTATCTCCAACAGCACTCTCCAACAGCACTCACCTAAACTTGAGACTCATTCTATGATTTGGGGAATGCACGGGAAAATAGTTTGGTACCCAAATCTTTCCGTTTCCAACAGCCCAGGCAAAAGAAGAGACCCAAGCACGGACGATATGTTTCGCGGGCGCGCCGTGAAAATTTCCGCGGGAAACGGAGTTTCGCGTACTACAGGTTCGCTCGATGGCCGGATTATTTTGCCGTCCTGGCTGCGTGAAGGGAGTCGAGGGGCAGCGACCTAGCCGGCGTTGCCGCTGGCTCGCCGAACTGTCCGCACAAGGCCGTCGAGGGGGCAGCGACGCAGCCGGGCGGCCGTGGGCTCGCTCGACGGCGCCACTTGTCTTCCCCTAAGATTTCTTCGATTCAGCAATGCGACCACTTGTGCCACAAAAAATGTTATCCATTGTCCTAGTACAAAGAGAATCAATTAAACATGGAATAAAACACGCATAGAACTGAACACATAGGCACTTGTGCTTGCTACATGATTTTTCACATCATAGGAGAAAGAGATTTTGTACTGAATTTATGTCTACATAGTTCTCTGTTTCATAGAAGGGGGGATAATTTTGCTACTGATTTCCCCCACATCAAGCGAGACAACACTGTGATTTGGTAATTCAATTCAATATGTGTGTCTCTATTACAAACATATTAGCTTGAGATAACCTATATGCCACCTCACATGATAAACTAAATAAGAGAGCACTATGCTTATGTGAGCATTGCATGAATGCATGCTTCAAGGAGACAAGCACATCCACATACACTACGAGTTTGATTGATCAGACAGGTGTTCATCAGTTCGCAGTAAATTTTGTTAGCAAAAAAAGGGGACCAGCAGCAGCAAAATGTGGTGGATGTGTTGGAACAACCCCACTGTACTTGATATCATACTCACTGACTGCAGCATCTTCATTTTCTTTCCATTTGTGATACATAACACATGAACCTGTTCATGGAGAATAAAATGCTCATTCTGTCTACCTCAATAATAAATTGATGCCTCATCACAAATGGCTCTGAATACATAATGTATAGCTAGCACCTGCTTTTGCCGTCAATTCTGTAGAAGCAAACCGGAATGAAACATGCACGGACATTTCTTTTTATCTTGATCTCTTCTCATGAGAAACTATATAGCATATAATGAAATCCAATATTCCATGCATGCTAATTTGTTTTGTTGGAGTATTCAGGGAGTTGAGTGACCCTACTATATTTCTTTGGGGGGTAAAATTTCTTCAACTAGGTTGAAGAAATTGGAAATTGATCTCCAAACAAAAAAGGCTTCTCATTCACTATTTCAGTAACAATACTTGCAGGGGAAGTGGAGCAGAGATCGGCCAAGCCGTTGCTCGATCCCCTAGCATACCCCAAATCAGTGAATTACCAAATCCAAAATCTACCTCCAAAATCCAAAATCCCCCACCCACAAGGCCACAAGCAGCTGGGCCAGCTAGGGCGCCTGGGGGATGGCCACCGGCTAGCTGAGCGCACGCTTGGTAGCCTGTCCGCCTAGGAGCTGGCCTACCATCGACAACCAAAGCGTGGAGCGGCAGCGGCTGCGCTGCTGGGGCGGGGACGCGCCGTCGCGGGGCGAGCTAGCCAGGGCTCCGCGGTGGCCGGTGCGAGTGCGCGGTCGCAGCAAGCGGCGAGCCTGGAGGACGCGGTGGCGGGGCGGCGCCGTCGCGGGGCTGGCTGGCTAGGGCTCTGCGGCAGTCAGCGCAAGCGCGCGGTGGCGGCGAGCCTAGAGGACGCGGTGCCGGGGCAGGGTGGCCAGGGATGCATACCTGCGAAGCTAGCTCGGTGCAGACCTCGTCGGCGGCGACTCGCCGGCAGCGCTCCTCTTCTTTCCCCTCCTGCGAAACCCTCTCCTCTTCCCGCGAAAACGAATGTGCGGGCGCCAGCAGAGAATGAGTCGAGGAGAGAGAGACGCTTATTTGCGTTTCCAATCCATACGGACGCAAATTGAGTCTGCCGTTTTCCTATGCCGTTGCACCCTCTTTTTCTCACCTAAATCAACTGTGCACCATTAATTTTGCCTATGGGTCACGAAATGCATGCTCTCTTGGAGATGGTCTAATGGGAAATTTTGGGTTAGTCTCCTACAGTCCTACTGTATAATATTATTTTTCTTGTTTCGAAACGCGGATCTGTGTAATAATTTGGTTGAGTTTCACGTCGCTCCGTGGTGTGATGCCAAGGAAGAAAAGCTATAATTAAGTTTTTGGCCTATAAATAGGTGTGCTACTTCAACAATAGGTGCTACTTCAACTTGAGCAAGTACCCTACCGGCAGAACCATGGTTATGGCCAACTTGAGGGGCTTTGCACTGTGCCTAGTGATATCCATGGATATCCTCGGCGCCGCCGCCGGCGTCCTGCAGCCGCCACCGATGTATGTGTTCGGGGACTCGATTCTGGACGTCGGAAATAACAACTACCTACCGGGAGCTCCAAGGGCCAACATGTCCTACTACGGCATCGACTTCCCGGGCGTTCCTGCAGGAAGGTTCAGCAACGGCTACAACACCGGTGACTTCCTCGGTAGGTTTGCTAACTTATCGACTTAATTTTGTAGTTCATTATGTATAGTAATGAATATGGAATTAATAATGTTTTGTTTGGTTGGTCCATGCATGTGGTTATACATGCCGCAGCAAAGAGCATAGGATTCTGGAGTAGCCCTCCGCCTTATCTATTGCTGGCGCCAAAACCAGGCCTTTTGGTCTCCACCGCTCTCAAAATTGGTGTGAGCTATGCTTCCGGAGGAGCTGGCATCCTTGACTCCACTGTAATAAGTGCACTCCATCTTCTAATACAACAACCTTGCATTAAGAAAGAAACTTTAATGACAAACAAGCATGCATGATGCAGAACGCTGGCACCACCATCCCACTGTCGAAGCAGGTGCAGTACTTCGACGCCACCACGTCGAAGATGGTCGCCGAGGTGGGATCCGGTGCGGTGAGCACCCTGCTCGCCAGGTCCGTCTTCCTCATCAGCGCCGGCAACAACGACCTCGGGCAGGCGCGCAACAGGTTGGCTGAGCAACTCTTCGCGGACCTCATCTCAAACTACTCGGCCACCATCATGGTACGGAACCCACCGATCACGTACGATCATGATCTTCCCCCCTCGATCGAGAGGTACAAGTACCAGTCAGTCATGCGCCATTAATTGCACACGCATGCGTGCAGAATCTGTATGCGATGGGCGCGAGGAAGTTCGCCATCATCAACGCGGCGCAGATCGGGTGCCTGCCGTTTGCGAGGGTGTTCCAACCGGCGGGAGAGTGCGACGAGCGCCTGAACCAACTCGCCGCCGGCTTCAACGTCGCCCTCCGGTCGCTCCTCGCTGGCCTCGCCCTAGTCTGCCGGACCTCGTCTACTCCCTCGCCGACTCCTTCGGCCTCATGAAGGACATCTTCGCCGACCCGCAGGCGTCGGGGTTCACCGACATCGCCGGCGCGTGCTGTGGCAGCGGCTGGCTGCTCGCGCAGCCGGACTGCGGCCTGCCCACCTCTGAGGTCTGCTCCACCAGATCCGAGCGCGACCAGCACGTCTGGTGGGATAGTTTCCACTTTTCCCAGCGGGCCTGTTTCCTCACGGCCCAGGCATTCTACAACGGGCCGGCCAAGTACACCACGCCCATCAACTTCATGCAGCTGGCGCAGTCCAGTTAATGATAACAAACTACTCTCTTCGCCAAGGAAATATAATATATAGGAGGAGATTGTTGTGCTCATCAGCTCATGTATACATGTATATGTAATGTGGTCGAGAAAAAATCATATACACGCAATCATGAATAAATTTACTCCTGCACAATGGCCCCTCGATCGGAGCTTTGCTTCAAAAAGGGAATAAATGTCCCTATATTATATTGGAAGACGCCCAACAAATTGCCCTTCCACTAAATGTTTGTTTTTCTCTACATGTGATTCTATAGTTGACCAATGAAATGGTCATGCTTTTAGCTTAGGCTTTTTGTGAGTTCATGGAAAATTAATGATAACATAGGAAAATCAAGATCCTCTAATTCATAGCGAAAATCACGCCCTCTCGCGCATGCTACATCACCCAAAGTTCACAGCTGCCCGATTGCGTCCAATCTAGCCATCCATAGGCAGCCACCTAGACACGTGCATTTTAGCAAAAAAGCCATTTAATTGTTACCAAAATCAACCTGCGGTCCAAGGAGGCCCCTTGCGAGGTTGGGACCCCTTGCTCCTGGCTTTAGAAGTTTCAACCTTCTCTTTCTTCTTAACTACAAATGTTTGGACCACCTCATTATTCGAGGAGTCCAATTTCCAATCTAGAAACTTGATCTCCTCCAAGGGGAGATCTTCATACCCACGACCACTTCCTTTTCAACATCTAACTTACTACATTTTTCTTTTAGGTTTCCTCTAGCTCTCTCTAAGTCTTTCAGGGATATCAAATTCCTTCATCTCAATGTCATTAGTATTTATCCCCCATTTTATTAGATACAATCAAAAGTTCAGTGTTATCAAGAACGTAAAAAGAGTACTGAGGAGATCGGGTTTTTCTTCAGCGAGCAAGTTCAGCTTTGTCTGCGATTTTCATCGCCCCAAGCCCTTGTTCTCGCCATCTCTAAATTTTTAAAAAATAAAATATGAAATTAACTAAAGCATCAAAATTTAAACATGAAATTGACTAAAACAGGAAAAAAAATTAACTAACGTACTTGTTCCACGGCATGATATTACTTATTCCACTTTGCACGAAAAACATGGAATTTAAACTAACATATATGAAATTAACTAAAACAACCTCCACGAGGGCGCCCGGCCTCAAAGCAACATATTGAAGTTATTGCTCTTCGTGAGCCTCCCGACGCGGTAGAAGGTAATATTCTCCTCACACCAAGCCTAGGAGTGGGCCGAGTGGCCATGGAATCCAGCCACGTCCGCGGAGAAGGAAGAAGAACGTGGGGAAGTTGGCGTCGTCGTCGCCGGGCACGCGATCCTGCAAAGGGTAGTCGCCCATCTTTCGGATCCATTAGTAGTAAAAAAATAGCTAGCTAATAGCTAATACTCCCTTTGTCCTTGAATATAAGGTGCGGTCTTGAGGAGCATATTTTGACCTATAATTTCTCTTATAATAGATACTCTATAGGAACAAAAGTTTGATCATTAGAAAGTATTTCTAAATACAAATCTTTTTGTGAATTACACAAGTTCGACAGCAGACGCTCTCTGCACGCATGCACACTCACCCCTTCGATCACATGTACGTAAAACCTACCCCTAAGAGCACCTTGAAAAGAGGCGTCTCGGCACATCTCGATATTGATGAAGTCACCATAGGTGTCTCGTTGTCGACGGGAACGTCGCCTACCACCCTTGAAAGCACAACGTTGTTAACTCATGGAATAAATCTAGGAAAATGTGAACACCCATGCCAAGTCAAGAACTTGAACCCGGTGTGGGCAAGTTCCACTACAAGGAACCTAACCAACCCGGAACTAGGCTCGGTTCGCATTTCTAAATACAAATCTAATGTAGCTACTTTTGTAATACAAAATTTTGATATAATTAGGCTAACTGTTAGTCAAAGATAACAAAGTTTGAATTTAAAATACATGCATGCCTTATATTCGAGAACGGAGGGAGTAGGCGCTAATTTTTAGCGGGGGCTATTTGGACTACTTGCTAATAGGTGGTTGGATAGTGAGTGTTGGCGGTCCTTATCGATAAAATTATACAGCCAATATTAATCCAAAAAGGGGAGAACAACATGTTTCTACACATATATACCTTTGCTACTAAACGAATTCCACTTGTATTGGAAGAATTGTCACTTTGCGGGAATCAACACCAAATACAAAGGGAATTATAAAGAAAAAGGCGCCATTCGAGAAAGCTCAGAATTGCAAATCAACACAAATGGCCCAAGAAGCCCAACTAGAAACCAAATCTAGGCCAATCCACAATACCACCACGATCCAAGCCCATCCGAAAGCCAACCACATGAAGGAGGAGCTAGCCTAGGCGCTGGCCGTGCTAGGGGCGCGCCCCCCCCCTGCGGCGCCTCGGGCCCACCTCGCTCGGAGGTTCGCTATTCAATCTTTGGAGGGGCGGTGCGGGGGGTGGATCCGGAATATCCTACCCCCAAACCGACCATGGGCATCTATATGAGGGGAGAGCTCCCTCTCACACATATCTCGAGACTCTTATACACCAAGCCTTCCTTTAGAAAAATATAAATAATGATACCACGATAATACTTTTTGGTGAAATGCTACAACGATAGATCCATGCGTTTATGGATATATTTACGTAAACGTTAAGAGCTATCTTGGTTGGCGTTCCTTAGGCTAGGATACACCAATTCTAGTAGTGATGCTAGGGGAATGCCAATAAGGCTTTTCTCGCATCATCATCGAGGATAGATTCTACCTCTATTCTTGGTGGTGACGTTAAGAAACGCCCGGCAATGAGTTAAGGATACATATGAACCATTAGCACATATTATCAACCCCAAACCTACTAATAGAACTAATAGTTAGCAGCCCTCTAGTTAATAATTATCAGGTTTGTTTGGATCCACTGGCACTAATTTTATTAGCGGCTAATTTTTTAGTGCTAATGAATTCAAATAGGCCCTAAGACACAGATGAGGATGATCGATGAGATGATGCCTGCTTGAGTAGGGGCCAGTTCTAAGGGCAAATCCAACAATAATTTATGAGCTAATTCTAAGCATTTTATTCCATATTTTAATAGAAGAGAGAGGAAAACAAACTCTTAATCAGGGAGCTAGTCTTATACTCACATTTCAAGATCATGTGAGGTTGTTGTGTGGACCTTTTTTTTTAGGAGGTTGTCATGTGGACCTAATCATACTATGTGCCATTGCTAAACCTTAACACTATTAGAAAGGTTTTCTTAGAGCTAGTAACTAGCTCTCAATGCCACAGGTGCCCTAATAAATAATCATTTGTGTCAATGTACTACAGTAGGTATCATTAATTGGGTCCAATCGTGCATATACTATATATCCTATACTAGTTTAGGAGAAGACAACGGAAGTCTGAGTAAGTGGGTCAAGAAAAAGTAAGGTTTAGCCAACCTGCTGCCACTTTAAGCCCCCAAGAGCAACTCCAAGAGACTAGCCAAAAATAAATTCTAAATTTGATGATTTAGCTAATCTCTAAAATAGAAATTCCTTAGAAAAACTGGTCTAATCCAACAGCCTAGCTAAAAATTACTATTCAACCAGGCTAGGCCCACTCCTCAGCGAACCACATCTACGTAGTGGAGGCAGGAAACGCAGGAGAAAAATCCGTTGCGTGGGGAGATGATGAGGACATCGCCACGCTAGACATGCCGACGCCATGGTCTTCCCCAAGTTGCAATTCATCCCCAACTCAGCTTCCACGTCACCCTCGGATTCAGCCAGAACGCCGTCGTTCTGGGTTTGGTCTTATCTCCCTCATACGACATCGAAACAGGGGTGATCTTGGATGCGTTGGAAAGGGGCGATGACGCGCCGTCGTTTTGGTTCTGGTCCTAGCTCCAGAACGTTCATGGATCATGCTGTGTGACACCTATTTTGGGCCAACATCGGCTTTGTATCATGTCGGGCCTTAAGCCCATGTTGTGGGCGCCCCTCCTGGTCACACCCCCAACCCTAGAGCGTCCTTTTTGCGTTATAAAACTCAGTAGCCGCTGCCGTTAGTTAGACTCGGGTTTTGTTTAGTTCAAGTTTTCCAGCGAAAACTTTGATTGATTCATTGTAACCGTGAAGGCAATTCCTTTTCTGATGATCTAGGGCCCCGTTCTTAATTGATCTCCTCCACTTTGGTCAATTAGTCCTTTGAAACCGAGTTCTTGAACCCCATAATTCAATTCGCTTCATTCATATTTGCAATTATTAGATTGCGTGTTTACCTGTTCTTACGGTGTTCTTCGATTCGCTTGCGGGGAAAAGTCTTCTTGGCGAGGTCAATCAAGTTGTGCTTGGTTGATAACCATCGGAGCTGTGGTGTAGTGGTTGCGGGGTTCGAATCGTGTGGATTTGAAGCCGGATCATCAACGTTGAGATCTCTAGAAATCGAATTTACCGGTTACCTCACGGAAGATCGGGTTGTGCCTCATCAGGAGAGAGGCGCTGCCGTGCGTGGGAGACCGATTCATGCAACAGGGTGAGCTAGCCTCGCTCACTTTTTTATACCCAGCGAAAAACAATGAATAGCTCGTGGCTATTTTTAGATGATGGGATAGAGAGTTTGTTGGAGGCCTATTTTACATCAAAATTTCTAGAATGGATTGCATGTCAAGAGATAGCTAGTCTCTTGGAGTTGCTCTAACAAGGATGAATATATTTTAGAAAAAAGATGAGGCGGCACACATGACAGCAACGCCGAATCCACCGCCATAAGTGAGGCTAAAACTGAATCAGCATCCTGTTTAGTCTTTCCTGGGTTCTCACTTGCTCAGTTGGTTTGTGAGAGAGACGAAAGAGAGATAAAAATGCTGTGCACAGTGGTGCACTGGTGGTAGTGGGAGGATGAGATGTCGTCACACTTTATATCGATGTCATCTACGTACGCTTGAGAAATTAATAATAATCTCAAATGAAAAAAAAAAAAGAGTTCACTAATTGTGCTCCATCGTACATCGATTTGGCCACTGGATCCACTTCCGAGATTTGCGAAGTTGCAGATAATGTGGTTTGACACCCTTATCATGCAAGCTACTAGCACTATTCTGATTTCTGACCCTTTGTTATTGTTATTACTACTGCTGGTTGTATAGTACTCTATCTTTAATTTGTTTGCACAAGCCGGTTGTCGACGTTTGCTACGTACTCTGACTCTCTTGCGGTCTTGCTCCTCATCAGTGTACTAAAAAGCTGTGGGTTGTTGTATTATGCTGACCTTTTATAATGACTTCCACTCTGTGTGATGTCGTTGTACCCCCATTTTGTGAAAAAAAATGCAATGTTTGAAATTTGGATGGTTCATTTATCTAGTCGCAAGCTTACTTCCTAATGCTTTATTTGTTTTGCTTCAACATTTTACGTGTGCACATGAAAATACTGTTGTTGCTGCATCTTAACAAAACAGGTAGAGCGTCCAATAGTGTCAAATTAAGTTTGCATGCATCATTATTTACGTACTAGGCTAGGTTAGATACATCAGAGTGCAAAGGCACCTGAAGTGAAGAAGGAATGTGATTATTGGAGACACATTGGCTTGCCCATCTTAAGCATCACAAATTGGACTGGAAGCCCCCTGTCATCATTCATCAGTACCCTCGCTTGTTATTCAGTTTCATATATCGCTATGTTTGCATCGATTCTTATTCTGCAGCTTGATCAAACATGCAGCAGCTTAAGAGTGGTATCTGTTTGACAACGGTTAGCACGTCTAAGTGAAGAAGAGTGCGACGCAAGAGATCACAAAAGGCTGGCCCTTTAACTGCTGACCAACCATGGACATGGACATGTCCTGATGAAGAGTGGATGTATCTATGGTGTTCGGCTGAACATGGCTGTACTTCAAATGGAGACCCTTTGACGGTTGATCCCCAGCACGCTGAGGATGGTGTCGTGTAGCTGATGATAAAGTTGCTGCTGAAACAGCTGATGTTTACCTGTTGTTTGAACTTGGTGTGCCTCTGCGAGTGTGGACAGTGTATGTCAGCATGTGTGTCCCGTGTGCTGTTTCTTTTCTTCTCAATTTTTTTAGCTGTAACGCTGGACCTGGATGCTGTAACTACTTTAATCGTCCTACTAGGTTAATGCAATTCAATGGACAGGGGATGAGCCCCCCTCAACTCTTACATCCCCTCTGAACTCTGAAGAGAGGAGCTGGGGTTAATCGCTTTGCTTCTCGACCGAAAGAAACAGAAACTACAAGAAGGCAGCCTTCTAACCAGACGGCCTGGAACAACCTTCGGCTAGCCCACTAGCCCAAACATCTGAAAGCCCATGGGAAGACAAGGAAGAAGAGCCGGGCGCGGAGTTTGCGGCCCGATGTAATCATCACCTACTGCCCGCCACCGAGGCGCTCAGCGCTCACCAATCACCCGCCGCCACCCGGTCAACCCCACGCGCCCACCTCTGCCACTCCACACTTGCTAGCTCATCCGTGAAAAGGGCCGCCCACCACTACCTGCTCTGGCTGGCGACCGGAGATCGATGGGGAGAAAAGGAGAACATTGGGCCGTTCCGCGGACCATCATCCGCATGCGACAGATGGCCCGCGCGCCAGGTGTCCCCGCGCTCGCCCGGCGACAACGCGCCCGGTACTGACCCTAGGGGGATTCGGTGGCGACTGCTCTGTAGTCCTGATTTCCCTCTTCCTCTTATCCCAAGCCGTGTC